>CAJQZJ010006256.1:661408-820665 GCA_907164525.1 Lophiomys imhausi | reverse complement strand
TGTGTGTGTGTGTGTGTGTGTGTGTGTGTGTGTGTGTGTGTGTGTGTATGGTGGGGGTGTGTGCATGGGTGTGTGGGTGTGTGTCTGTGTGTCATGTGCGTGTGTATGGTGGATATGTGTCTGTCTGTGTGTTGTGTGTGGTTTATCTTTGTGTAGTATGTATGGGTGCTTGGATACATGTGCATGGGTCTGGATGTGTGTTGTTTGTTGTGTGTTGTGTGTGTAAGTGTGTGATATGTGTGCATGTGTGTGTGTTTGTGTAGTTTGGTGTGTGGGTGTGCATGTGTTTTTGTGTGTGTGGTGTGTGCATGTGTGAGTGTGGTATGTGCATGTGAGCATTCATGCATGTGTGTGTGTCTTTGTGTGATGTATGTGTTTATGTGTGAGTATGTGGTGTGTGTGTTTGTGTGGTGTGCCTGTGTGCACACACACATGTATATACATGTGTGTATATGTGCATATGGTGTATGTGCATGCCTATGTGCATGTATGTGTGTGTGCTTGTGTGTGGTGTGTGTGAGTGTGTCTGTGTGTGTACATGTGTGTAGTTCATTTACACACGTGCATTTGTACATTCATGTCTCATGTGTGTATGTATATGTGTATATGTGTGTGTGTGATATGTTTGTGTTTGTTTATGACTGTCCATGAGTGTGGTGTGTGTCTATGTGTGCATAGTGTGTGTGTCTGTGTTCATACATGCATGTGTGTCTGCATGTGTGTATGTGCGAATGGTGTGTGTGTGTATATATACATGGTATGTGTGTGGTGTAAGTGTGGTGTAAATATGTGGTGTGTGTGTGTGTGTGTGTGTGTGTGTGCATGCGCGCTTCGGTATATGTGCATGGGTCTGTGTGTGTGCTGTGTGTGTTGTACACTGTGACTTTTTCAGGCCGCATTCCTTTCAACCTCTGAGCCAAGCTTCACATCTATTTACTAAAATAGTTCTTGAACATGAGCCACACTTGTATATATTCTGATCATAATTTAGGAATTTTTCCTCTTTGGTTATCAATGAAAGACTTTGTAGTATCTTTAAGACTTTTCAAGATCATTATACTGGATCTAAAAGAGGAAATGTACACACCACTCTTCAATCTATTTTGTTCATTTGCTGAGAACATGATTCATATGCTCTGTTTCCTCAGACACATAAAATCTGATCCCCTGTGAATACAAATGTTCATGGTAAATTCTTTTTTTTAATGTTTATTTATCACTTCAAGTTACATCTCCATCACAGTCCACTCTTTCCACCCCTCCTGATTCCACCCACCCACCTTCTCCTTGCTCTCCCACCCATCCCACTCCTCCGGAGTGGGGTATCCCTACATATCAGCCCCCCTCAGTTCAACAGTCATATGAGGGCTAAGAGCTTTCTCTTGCACTGGGAGCCAATATGGCAGCACCAATAGGGCAAGTGTCCCACTAACAGATAACAAAGTCTATGTTCCTATTCTTTTTGGTGTGTTGGTTGTAGGATAGTTACCCTGTACTATATGGCTAAAATCCAATTATAAGTGAGGAGAAGCCATGTGCATCTTTCTGAGTCTGGATAGTTCACTCAGGATGAGCTTTCCTAGTTCTATCCATTTGGCTGCGAATTGCGTGATTTCCTTGTTTCTGATAGCTGAGTAATATTCCATTTTGGAAATGTACCACAATTTTTTTTTTTATCCATTCTTTGGTTGAAGAACATGTAGGTTGTTTCCAGTTTCTAGCTATTACAAATAAGGCTGCTACTCACATAGATGAGGATATGTCCTTGTGGTTTGGTGAGGAACCTTTTGGGTGGATGCCCAGAGGTGGTATGGCTGGGTCTTGAAATAGGGCTATTCCAAGTTTTCTAAGATATCGCCAGAATGATTTCCATAGTGGTTGTACAAGCTTGCACTCCCACCAGCAATGGAAGAGTGTTCCCCTTTCTCCACAATCTTGGTAGCATATGCTGGCATTTGAGTTTTTGATCATAGCCATTCTGACAGGTGTGAGATGGAATTTCAGAGTCATCTTGAGTTGCATTTCTCTGATGATTAAGGATATTGATCTCTATGTTCATAGCAGCCTTATTTGTAATAGCTGGAAATTGGAAACAACCCAGATGTCCCTCAACCGAGGAATAGATTAAAAAAAAAAAAGTTGTGGTACATCTGCACAACTCAACCATCAGAAACAAGGAAATCATGCAATTTGCAGCCAAATGGATGGAACTAGAGAAGTTCATCCTGAATGAGCTAACCCAGACTCAGAAGGATGAACATGGCATCTATTCACTTATAATCAGATATTAGCCATATAGTACAGGATAACTATACTATAGCCAATGCACCAAAGGGAACAGGAACATAGATTTTGTTATCTGTCAATGAGACACTTTGCCCTAGTGGTGCTGCCTTGTAGGCCCCCAGTGTATGAGGAGGCTCTTGTCCCTCATATGACTGTTGAACTGGGGTGGAGGACTGATATGTAGGGGCACTCCACTCTGGAGGAGTGGGATTGAAGGGATGGGGGTAGAGGGTGGGAGGGCAGGACTGGGAGGGTTTAAAGAGGGCACTGTGATGGATATGTAACCTGAAGTAATAAATAAACATTTTTTAAAAAGGATATTGAGCATTTCTTCAAGTGTCTCATGGCCATTAGAGATTCCTTTGTGAATTCTCGTTAAGCTCTCTTCCCCATTTTTTTTTTTTTTTTTTTTTTTGGTTTTTCGAGACAGGGTTTCTCTGTGTAACAGCCCTGGCTGTCCTGGACTTGCTTTGTAGACCAGGCTGGCCTCGAACTCACAGAGATCCGCCTGCCTCTGCCTCCCAAGTGCTGGGATTAAAGGCGTGCGCCACCACGCCCGGCTCTTTCCCATTTTTTGATTGGATTATTTGGTTTCTTGGTGTTTAATTTCTTGACTTCTTTATAAATTTTGAATATTAGCCCTCTGTTGGAAGTGGGGTTGATAAAGACTTTTTCCCAATCTGTAGGCTGCCGTTTTGTTCTAATGACACTGTCCTTTGCCTTACGGAAGCTTTTCAGTTTCATGAGGTCCCATTTATTGATTGTTGGTCTTAGAGCCTGAGCTATTGGTGTTCTGTTCAGAGAGTTGTCACCTGTGCCAATGAGTTCGAGGGTTTTTCCCACTTTCTCTTATATTAAACTTAGTGTGTCTGGCTTTATGTTATGTCTTTGGTCCACTTGGATTTAAGTTTTGTACAAGGTGATAAGTATGGGTCTAATTGCATAATCTTTTACATGTGGGTATCCAATTAGACCAGCACCATTTGTTGAAGATGATGTCCTTTTCCCATTGTACAGTTTTGGCTTCTTTGTCAAAAATTAAGTGACCATAGGTGTGTGGGTTCATTTCTGGGTCAATTCAATTTTATTGATCATCTGGTCTGTTTCTATACCAATACCATGCTGTTTTCATTACTATTGCTCTGTAGTACAGCTTGAAATCTGGAATGATGATAGACCAGGTGGTTTTTTTATTATACAGGATTGATTTAGATATTCTGGGTTTTTGTATTTGGGTTTTTTGTTGTTGTTGTTCCATATGAAATTGAGAATATATCTTTCCAGGTCTATATATAAAGAATTGTGTTGGCATTTTGATAGGAATTGCATTGAATCTGTATATTGCTTTTGGCAAGATGGTCATTTTTATTTTGTTGATCCTACCTATCTATGAGCATAGGAGATCTTTCCATCTTCTGATGTCCTCTTCAACTTCTTTCTTCAAGGACTTGAAGTTCTTGTCATACAGGACTTTAACTTGCTTGATTAGAGTTACCCCCAGGTATTTTATATTACTTGTGGCAATCGTGAAGGGTGTTGTTTCCCTAATTTCTTTCTCAGCCTATTTACCTTTTGTATAAAGAAGGGCTTCTGATTTTTTTTTTGAATTAATTTTGTATCCAGCTACCTTGCTTAAGGTATTTATCACTTGTAGTAGTTCTCTGGTGGAATTTTGGGGGTCACTTATATATACTATCATATAATCTTCAAATAGGGATAATTTGTCTTCTTCATTTCCAATTTGTATCCCCTTGATCTCCTTTAGTTTTCTCATTGCTCTAGCTAGAACTTCAAGTACTATGTTAAAAAGATATGGGGAGAGTGGGCATCCTTGCCTTGTCCCTGAGTTTAGAGGAAATGCTTTAAGTTTCTCTCCATTTAGTTTGTTGTTGGATACTGGCTTGCTGTATATCACCTTTATTATTTCTACATACAGTTCTTGTATGCCAGCTCTCTCCAGAACCTTTAGCACGAAGGGGTTTTGGTATTTGTCAAATGCTTTTTCAGCATCTAGCAACATGATCATGTGGTTTTTTTTCTTTCAATAATTTTATGGTGAATTGCACTGATGGATTTTTGTATGTTGAATCATCCCTGATTTCCTGAGATAAAGCCTGCTTGATCACGGTGTATGATATTTTTGTTGTGTTTTTGGATTCGATTTGCCAGTATTTTATTAAGTATTTTTGTGTTTATGTTCATGATGTAAATTGGTCTGAAGTTCTCTTTCTTTGTTGGGTCTTTGTGTGGTTTAGGTATCAGGGTGACTGTGGCCTCATAGAATGAGTTTGGCAGTGTTCCTTCTGTTTCTATTTTGTAGAAGAGTTTGAAGAGTATTGGTGTTAGCTCTTCTTTGAAGTTGTTGAATTCTGTGCTGAAGCCATCTGGCCTCGGGCTTTTTCTTGGTTGGGAGGTTTTTAATGACTGTTTCTATTTCCTTAGGGGTTATAGAACCATTTAGTCTGTTAACCTGATCTTGATTTAACTTCAGTAGATGGAATCTATCTAGAAAATTGTTCATTTCCCTTAAGTTTTCAAATTTTGTGGAGTACATATTTTTATATGACCTAAAGATTATCTGGATTTCCTTAATGTTTGTTGTTATTTCTCCCTTTTCATTTCTGATTTTGTTGATTTGGATTTTTCCCTTTGCCTTTTAGTTAATTTGGCTAAGGGTTGTCTATTTTGTTGATTTTTTTCAAAGAACCTACTCTTGGTTTCATTGATTTTCTGTATTGTTCTTTCTGTTTCTAAGTTGTTAATTTCAGCCCTAAGTTTGATGATTTCCTGCCTTCTGCTCCTCTTGGAAGTGTTGATTCTTTTTTTTTTTCTCCAGTTCTTCCAGTTCTGCTGTTAATTTGCTAATATGAGCTGTCACAATTTTCTTTTTGAAGGCACTTAGTGCTATGAACTTTTCTCATAGAACTGCTTTCATTGTGTTCCATAGGTTAGGGTATGTTGTGCCTTCATTTTCATTGGATTATAAAAAGTCTTTGATTCCCTTCTTTAGTATTCCCTGACCCAGTAGCCATTGAGTAGAGAGCTGTTCAGTTTCCATGAATGTGTAGGCTGTTATTTCTGTTGTTATTGAAGTCCAGCTTTATTCCATGGTGGTCTAATAAGATACAAGGTGTTATTTAAATTTTCTTATATCTGTTGAGGTTTGTTTTGTGTCCGACTATAAGGTCGATTTTGGAGAAGTTTCCATGTGATGCTGAGAAGAAGGTGTATTCTTTTGTGTTTGGGTGAAACGTTCTGTAGTTATCTGTTAGGTCCATTTGGTTCATGACCTCTGTTAGACTCATTATTTCTCTGTTTGGTTTCTGTCTCAATGAACTGTCCATTGTTGTGAGTGGGGTGTTGAAGTCTCCCACTTCTAATGTGTGGGAATTGATGTGTGGTTTAAGCTTTAGAAGAGTTTCTTTTACAAATGTGGGTGCCCTTGTAGTTGGAGCATATATATTCAGCATTGAGATGTCATCCCGATGAGTTTTTCTTTTAAAGAAAAAAAAAATTCCTTTCCTTCCCTTTATGTAGTGCCCTCCCCTACCTTTTTTGATTAACTTCAGTTGAAAGTCTATTTTATTTAATATTAATATGGCTACTCCAGCTTGCTTCCTGGGTCCATTTACTTGGAAAACCTTTTCCCAGCCCTTTACTCTGAGGTAGCATCTGTCTTTGTTAGTGAGATACATTTCCTGTATGCAGCAAAATGATGGGTCTTGTTTACAGATACATTCTGTAAGCCTGTGTCTTATATTTTGGTTGTGAGCCTAGCCTTTAACAGCTGAGCCATCTGTCCAGCCCAGTAAGCCTGTGTCTTTTTATTGGGGAGTTGAGTCCATTGATGTTGATGGATATTTATGTCCAAAGGTTGTTATTTCCTTTTATTTTGATGTAGGTGGTGGTTGTGTGTTTCTTTTGGTTTAGCTGCAGTGGAGTTTTTTACTTCCTTTGTTTTCTTGGGTGTAGGTATCTTCTCTGGGTTTGAATTTTCCTTCTAGGGTCTTCTGTAGGGCTGGATTTGTGGGTAGATACTGTTTAAATTTGGTTTTGTCACGAAATATCTTGTTTTCTCTGTCTATGTTGATAGAGAGTTTGCTGGGTATAGTAGTCTGGCCTGGCACCTGTATTCTCTTAGGGCTTGTAGGATGTCTTCCCAGGCCCTTCTGGCTTTTAAAGTTTCTGAGAAGTCAGGTGTGATTCTGATGGGTCTGCCATTATATGTTACTTGACCTTTTTCTCTTACAGCTTTTAATATTCTTTCTTTCTTATGTATATTTGGAGTTTTAGTTATTATGTGGGGAGGGAATTTCTTTTCTGATCTAATCTGTTTTGTGTTCAGTAGTATGCCTATTGGAATTTTACCCACATCTCTTTCTTTAGGTTTGGGAAGTTTTCTTCTATGATTTTGTTGAAGATGTTTCCTGGACCTTTGAGTCGGGAGTCTTATCTTTCCTCTATCCCTATAATTCTTAGATTCTGTTTCTTCATTGAGTCCTTGATTTCTTGGATGTTGTGGGTGAGAACTTTAGATTTCTCATTTTCTTTGTTTTGTTTTTGTTTTTTACTGATTTCTTCAATTGAATCTTGAGATTCAATCCTGAAATTCTGTCTTCCATAGCTTGTATCCTATTTTTGATATTCATGTCTATAGTTCCTGTTCTCTTCCCTTGATTTTCCACCTCCATGATTGTCTCTGCTTGTCTTTTTTTATTGCTTCACTTTCAATTTCAAGCCTTGAACAATTTTATTCATTTTATATGTTTCCTGCTCCAATTTGCTTGTCTTTGTCTGCAAATCTTTCAAATCTTTCATTGCCTTGTCTTCTGTTAATGTTGGGCTGAGTTGGCTTGGAGGTCTCTAATGATATTCTCCATTGTTTTCATTTGTAAAATTGAGGATTCTTTAAATTCTTTCAGGGATTTAATTTCTTCTTGTAAGGACTCTATCCTTTTCCTAAGTATAGGTTTGTCATCATTTTCATGTGTTTCAGCTGTGGTGGAATGTTCAAGGCTTGCTGTGTTAACCTCAAGAATTTTGTTGGAGTCATATTTCCCTGATTTTTGTCAGTTTTGTTCTTTCACTGACCTTTAGTCATCTGGTTGTCCTTAGCTCATCGTTCCTGATGTCTTCTGGACCTGGTGACAAGGAGGGTGCTTTGGTGTATAGTCTGTATAATCTTGGTGGTCTGTAGCTCAACACAAGCTAGGTGGGGTCTTGAGATAGGTGCTGGGTCTCAGTGGGGCCCCCAAAGTTCACCCCTTCCCGTTGTTTCCCAACTGGGAACTCAGGTCGGGGATTGGATGGGATATGCTATTAGAGCATGCAGAGTCTTGGGTTCTAGCAGGTCTTCTTAGTGATGTCTGTGGGGATCGGAGGACCATGAATTGTAAGCTAGAGCAGCAGATCTCCTGCCACTCATGTGTCTGGTCAGAGGGTCAGGTTTGTGGTTGTGGTTCCCCATAAGCGGCTTCTTCTAGACGGTCCCCAGGACACCTGTTGCCTCTCGGCCCTAAGCAGTAAGCCCTTTTTGTCTGAATCACTCAGGCAGTGCACAAAGGCTAAGAATTCACTGCTCCCTTCCTGGAGCTGTAGATACTGAAGATAGGGTATCCTGCCAAGAAGGGGCAAGGTGTACTGGTTCTAATAAGAGCACCACAACCCGTCCACTGGGCTTGGACTCAGTGGAGTTCCGAAGACTTTTAACTTGACCACCTGCGTTTCAGCCCACTCTGATCATACCATTTCAGTGGCACTGGTGTTCCTCTTTTCGGTGCTGAAACAACCATGTGGAAACTGGGTGCTCAGGAAGCCAGGAGGTACATCTATCTGGCAGTTGGGGCTGCCTGCCAAGGCCCTGCAGTGATCGGACCTGCAGGATACTGCACAGGTGCAGGAAGAGCAGCCCTCTGCCCTGTCTGGGTGCAATGTTTTTGCTTGCTATTGTTGGAGCATATAAATATGACATCACATGTATGCATGTAATATGAAACTTTGTCTTATGCTTGGTGTCCATAGTTATTTGTAACAATTGAGTTTTCTGTGCATGAAGATCATTCTTACTTTCTCCTCTGGTATATAAAAATGTCTCTGTCTCTTAAATAGATGGCTGCATTGAACAGATGAAGTTCCAGATTTTTTGTGTGTATATCTGTGATTTATTCATTCCCCACTGCCCCAGTCAGGTCAGTCCCAAAGCTATGCCAGTCAAAGTAGATAATTCTTTCCTCGTTCATGTATATAAAGGCTTACATAGTCAAATCCGAAGCCTACTGCTTACAATGTGTTAAAACTTTACCATGCCAACTTTTAATTTGTGTTTTTTATTTTCATAGTATTTAATGTTCAGAAGAGCCTAATTTTAATGTATTCAAATTTATTACATTTATGTTTTTATTTTTTAATGTTTTAAGACATTTTTCCATTACCGAGATCATATATTCTTCCTTTTTTTTAATTGGAAAAAAAATTTCCTTTTAAATCCATATGGATTGTGTATGAATGTATAAGTAGAATCTTACTTACTCTTTTGTATCAAAGACCAAATGAACTAATACCATTTCTTGAAAAGCCTAATGTTTCTCACCATTCTATAATGAAGGTGCTTTCCATAAAAGGTTTCCATATTCAAATGAGTTTATTTGGGGATCCTTACTTCATAGGACTGGGGTATGTATTTATCTCTTTACCCAGGAATGATGTTTTAATTATCACAACTTTTATATTAAGGCAATTTATTTGGAAGGATGCCTCCTTTCAATATAGTTCTTTAAGAATATTTAGTCTAATCAGACGAGATCGGGCGCGTTCAGGGTGGTATGGCCGGTGGAAGGGTGGGACAGGAAGGGGGAATAGGGAAGGGTTTGCGACTGAGATGTAACTTGAAAAAAAAAATAAAGTACTTATAAAAAAAAAAACAATGAAATTATGCAATGTGCAGCCAAATGGATGGAACTAGAGAAGCTCATCCTGAGTGAGCTAACCCAGACTCAGAAGGATGCACATGGCATCTATTCACTTATAGTCGGATTTTAGCTATATAGTACAGGGTATCTATACTACAACCAATGCACCAAAGGGAACATGGACATAGACTTTTTTGTTTGTTTGTTTGTTTGTTTGTTTTTTAGTTTTCTTTCCCTGACAATGAGACACTTTGTCCTAGTGGTGCTGCCTTGTAGGCCCCCAGTGTATGAGGAGGCTCTTGGCCCTCATATGACTGCTGAACTGGGGCTGGGGACTGTTATGTAGGGACACTCCACTCCAGAGGAGTGGGATGGAAGAGTTAGGGGGTAGAGGGTGGGAGGGCGTGGCTGGGAAGGGGGGAAAGAGGACAATATGATGGAGATGTAACCTGAAGCAACAAATAAATAAATTTATTTATTAAAAAAAAAGAATATTTAGTCTATACTAGCCACACAAAACAAGCTGAACACCTTCTCTCTTTTTTTCTAATCCATGAAAATGTTTTTATTTATTTATTTGTTTGTTTATTTATTTTTTATTTTTGTGGGACAAAAACTATCTGGTTTTTTTTTGAATGTTTGATATGATTTATTCACAAAATGTCCTTACCCACTGCTTTATTTACAGGATGACCATAACTGAATTATAACTCTATCACAGTAAAAGATTGTTTGTGATGTACATTTGTTACGTCACTTTTGTTGTTATATTTTTCTAATACTGCACATATCTTACCCCAGTCCTCAAGTTAATTGCCATATTGCTTTAAATGATGCACCCTCTGTCCTTTCCCTGATATGCTTCTTTAGGTAACATTTCCTTCTCCATTCTTCTTTTTAATCCAATTATTTTTATTTTATTTTTATAAAGGTTTTTTTTCTTCATGTTTTTGCACCACATGCATGATGCCCACATAGGACAAATGAGAGCACTGGAGGCTGTGGAACTGGAATTACTGGTGGCTGTGAGTACCCATGTAGGTGGTAGAAACTGCACCTGGGTCCTCTTGCAAGAGCAGCTGAATCATCCTTCCAGCCTTACCTTCTACATTTTAAGTTATTATTTATTTATGCCGTCTTGGTTTTTTTTTCTCTCTTTAGCTGATCTTCTCAAAGGTGGGTCCCCTTCATTAGACTTTAGGGAGACACAGTTTGGGCCCTGTTGGTCCTCTATTCTGTTCATACCTATGCTCGCCCTCTTGTTATCAATCACTGTTGTTCAATAGCATATTTCTTCTTATATTGTCACTATCCTTCAGCAAAGAACCTTATACTGAAAGACCCAGGAGAGGGAAGTCCCTCACCCGAGACTCGAGATATCACAGCCACCCAAAAACTCACAAGAGACCATCTTGATGCAATCCTCAAGAGGTATATTTCGGGATCAGTGCGCTGAGGCCAAAACTCGTATCCCACGCCGGGGTAGAGGAGTTTCGACCCCAAGCTGGAGGAGGGGAGGGTATTTAAAAAAAAATCACAAACCAAGGGGGTGAGGGGAAATACAAGTGGAAAGTACTAGCCCATTATTTAGCTAGTTATGTGGGAAACACCTTATACTTGTTTTTCTCAGGAATGAATTTAATCTTACTTCACTATCTGCTTGTGGTTAGCTAGTTCCTGGAGCCTAGGGCTCATGACCTGACTGACCTCTATTCTTGGTTCTGCCTTTTTATAGTCAGCTAAGTTCCTGGAACATAGCTGGCCTGGCTCCACTCTATCCTCCAGTGGGGTCTTTTAAAAATTTTCATTCCTTTCAATACATGAGTATAAAGATTCGTGTTTTGAATTGAAATGGGGTCTATCTTGGACTTAGATGCTGTTGACTCCTTCTAGAGCTAACTTTCCTAGCAGAGCTGCCTTGTCTTGCCTCAGTGGAAGAGGAGGCACTTAGTCCTGATGCGATTTGCTGTGCCAAAGTGGATTGGTACTGGGAGGGATGAATTGGGTAAGTGGGTGGGATGGTGGGACTGGGAGGAGAGGGGATGGTGATTGGAATGTAAAATAATCAAATAAATAGATTTTTCAAAAGATTGGTATTTTGTTTTGGGTTGTTGAAGGATCAGGGCAGCAGAACAAGGATTTGTTTGTTTGTTTGTTTGTTTGTTTGTTTGTTTTTTTTACATTCCTTCCATGATGTTAGCAGAGTGACAATCAGGCAGAAGAGGGGTTTAGATATCAGAGGGTAGTATGCAAGTTTAAAAACACTCATAGTATCAGAAGGGTCTGAAGACAATACATGTATATCCTTGACAGTTCTAGTCACCATTGCTTACACTTACTATAGGGATTTCCTACTTGCTTCTTTAACTTCTGCCTTAGTCACTATTCTATTGTTGTGAAGAGATCAAGGCATCTCTTAGAAAAGAAAGCATTTAGTTGGGGGTTGGCTTATGGTTTCAGAGGTTTAGTCCATTGTTATGATGGTGGGGAGCATGGCACCAGCAGATGTGGTGCTAGAGCAATAGCTGAGAGCTACATCCTGATCCATAAGCAGAGACAGACTCTGCCTGGTGTGGGCTTTTGAAACTTCAAAGCCCAGTCCCAGTGACACACATTTATGTGGTACTGTATAAATTTATTTGTAAATCAGGGTATCTAACAAAGCTTCAGTTGATCTTCTAAAAGCCTCAATACCAGTAAGAACCAGATAGGACCTACTTGTGTTCTGGGCAATACAGAATTAAAAGGGAGTGTGCCTTGAGACTGTTGCCCTGACAAAGGAAGTTGTTGGCTTGACTGAAGACAGTCTTAGTAATGAAACTATTGAGAATAGATTTTTAAAACATTCCGTTGAATCCCTGTGATACATGGAGTGTCTTGAAAAAATACTGGTTTGAGCCTGAAGAGGCAAGTTGTTTCAATTGGCATGGCCTCTCTTGAGTCATTGGTTTTCCTTACACTGATTTCCTGTTTAGGACCCCAGATACAGTCTGCATCTTTAATTTATCTCATCACTCTCGTGAGACACTTTCCTGCATATGTTATTGGATTTAAGTGAAGGCATATCTTTATTTTGAAACCCATGAAAGCTGGTATTAAAGACAAAATAAATACACTTCAGGAAAGATAACATTTTTCACAACAGATGTGAGAGCAAAGAAACTGCTGACATGTTTATTAGCAATGGATAAACTGAATGTTTCAGTTTGGCCCAGCACCCAGAAAATGCAGATGTGTATCTAGATGCAAATCTCTAGAGTCTGCAAAATAAAATTTGTATTGGATATTTCACAAGATCTCCGGTACTTCCTGTGTGACAAGAAGTACCCTTGAGAGTCAACTAACTCAGAATATTTTGGCAGTTTGTTTTTTGTTTTGCTTTTTTCCAGCTAAGTTTTATTTAGAAAGAGCCAAGAAGTATAGCCGGTAAAAAAAGACATAGAGGAAGGAAGGTAAGGAGAAAGGGATGACAGGGAGAAACAAAGGAAAGAAGAGAGGAAGAAAAGAAAAGGAGAGAGAGGACGAAGGAGGGAAAGAAGAGAGGAAGAAAGGAAAGGAAGGAGAGGAGGAGGGAAGGAGGAAGGAAGGAAAGAAGGAAGGAAGAAAAGAAGGAAGGAGAAAGAGTAGAAAAGAAAATAGAAACAAGAAGCCTACTAAACTATATTTGACCTTCACAATTGGAATTTAAAACGTGTGCCTGGCTTAGAATACAGATGCCTGTGTTATCTTTCTGTATCCCAGGTTAGTTTTATTAGTTATAAATATAGTAAGCAATCTTTGATCCTTGCAAACATTGTTCAACACATAAGATTACAGTTTAATGACTTGACTGTTTTTCCCTCGTGGGAAAGTGCTGAATAAAGCCTCAGCAAGTCTCCGGCTTCTTAATGTGTGAGAAAACCGTAACCAGAAATTTGGACTCAGTGCAGTGAGCCATGCTGTTTCTGTTTTTGTTTCTCCAGACAAGGGCTCTCTGTGTAGCCCTGGCTATCCTGGAACTCACTCTATAGATCAAGCTAGTCTTTCACTCACAAGAGATCTTTCTGCCTCTGCCTCCCAAGTGTTGGGACTAAAGGCGTGCACCATCATGCCCTAGCATTACAGATAGTTTTGAACTGCCAATGTGGGTGCTGGGATTTGAACCTAGGTCCTTTGTAAGAGCAGCCAGTGCTCTTAACTGCTCAGCCATCTTTCCAGGTTTTTTTTTTTTAAAGATTTATCTATTTTTATGTATGTGGGTGTTCTGTCTACATGTACACCTGTATTCCAGAGGAGGGCATCAGACCACGTTATAGATGGTCCTGAGTCACCATGTGGTTGCTGGGGATTGAACTCAGGACCTCTGGAAGAGCAGACAGTTCTGTCAACCACTGAGCCATCTCTCCAGTCCATTTCTCCAGCTCTTAATAATGTTTATTTAAAGTAAAAAATGCATTAGTGATTACTCAAAAACTGAGACTTTGTTATTTTACCTCCTTTGCCAGTCTATGCAGAGTCAATTAGATTAATATTAAAGGATTTTCTTATTTCATCAGTGAGGTGTTTTGCCCTGTTATATTTATTTACTTATTTATTTGTTCATTTGTTTTTTGAGACAGGATCTCACTATGTAGATCAAACTGACCTTGAACTCACAGAGATATGCATTTCTTTGTTTTCTTAGTACTAGGATTAATGATGTGTATGTTTTGTCTTGTTTTGAGACAAGAACATGGCATTGAATTTACAATCTTCATGTATGCTGTGATTAAAGACATCCACATCAATAAATTAAAAAAACATACTATTATAGCTACTCTTACTCAAACACATACGTCAATATGACTTCACTGTTTTACATTTCAGTAACAATAGCTGACATTTTAATCACTTTAGTGTGCTACACAGAAATGATGGTGGAAATAATGACCTTGCCATCAATCTCAGCATTACATTCACTTTATAGAGGATAAACTGAGGCTAGGGAAACTTAAGTTACTTTTAGTAATGGCTATAAAATTGGGTTTGGGAAGAAGACTTGGTAGACAAAGGTCTGCCACACAAGTGGCAAGATCCTGAATTTGGATCTCCATTACCCATGACAAAAGCTGGGCAAGCTGCAGACTGCTTATAATCCCAGGATTTGTAAAGCAAAGGCAGGGCACCCAACAGGGCAAGCTGGTTAGCAAGCAAGCCATAATTTGTAGGATCCGTGTTTAAGGCAAGGGTGTGCTTCTGTAAATAAAGTGGTAAGCTATGACAGAGGATACTGAAGGTCAACTTCAGGCCTCCATTAGCACACCCACACACTCTCAACCACAAGTATAAACACTACACACACACACACACACACACTTGCACACATATGCACACACACACACATGTCTTACAATTAATTTTTAAAGGTTTATTTATTTTTATTTTATATGCATTGGTGTTTTGCCTGCATGTGAGTCTGTGCACCATGATCATGAAACGTCCATGGAGACCAGAAGAGGGCATCCAATCCCCTGGAACTAGAATAAACTAGTTGTTAGCAGCCATGCAGGTGATGGGAATTGAACCTGGGTCCTCTGGAAAAGCAGTTGGTGATCTTTACTACCTAGTCATCTCTCCTGTCCCTGCAAATTAATTTTAAATGGGAGAAAACTTCATTGAAATTTTGTTTTTATCCATTTTGTAACACTGAGACTATTTTTGTAAACTTGTTTAGAAACCTAAAGAAACTTAATCCCTCAGTCTAACAAATCATCAGCTGACTTGGTGATGACTAATCACTGCTATTCTTTCCTCTGTGGCAGGAAAAGGTGCATCTGGGCTCAGTTGCTCAAATAACTGCCTGTTGGAGGCACATAGTTCCAACACCCAAAGGAATCAGAAGCCAAAGCAGCAACCTTGGATTGAAGCAGCAATTAGTACAAAGAAAATAGGCATTTTAAACAATGGATTTGCATCTGATCAAGCAATGATCGCCAAATGAAAGTGTTATGCAAAATTTGGGGATTCGGTCCACAGGCCCCCTTCCAGGCTGCCCTCTGTCTCTCTTCATTTCATAGGCTTAAAACTTCATAATCTTCATCTGAAAATATCCTTGCTAAAAAGTCATCAGTATGGATGAAATGTGAGGCATCATGTTGAATTAATGTCCGCATGTACATGTTTCTTGTACCAGAGCCATGCATAAATATGTTTTCAGGAATGTTAGAAAGCAGAACATTTAAAATACTTGTTTCCATGAGCCAAATGCATGATTTTAACAGTTTTTATTGTGACCAAATACCATGTTTGTGAAAGTGTCCATATGTCTTATAATACTTAACTCATCTTTTTTTTTTTTTTTGAGAGGCATCCAAGAAAACTAGTTTAAGTCATTTCATGATCACACCCTATTTAAGACCCCAAACCATGTCACCCTGCTTGGTCATTTGCCTCTTTTACCAGGAGTGCTTCTAAATGTTTATGACAGCTGCTAACATAAATCTACTCTCAAAGTAAAGCTTTGCACCACTGAGCAGATACCAAATAATGTGCTAGAGGCCCCAGTGACAACACACAAGGAGTGCTTCCCAAAATACTTTTGGACCAAGAACCAGCAACATCATATGTTGTCTCTTTTTTTTTGTTTTGTTTTTTTGAGACAGGGTTTCTCTGTATAACAGATCTGGCTGTCCTAGACTCCCTTTGTAGACCAGGCTGGCCTCGAACTCACAGAGATCCGCCTTCCTCTGCCTCCCAAGTGCTGGGATTAAAGGCGTGCGCCACCACCGCCCGGCATGTTGTCTCTTAAGGCAACTATTTCTCCCACCACGTGTACATGGGGAACGATTTTCTTCGAACATGTTAAATCTTATACATTTAGAAAAGATGCTGTCAAACTTCAACTAGTATAGAATCCTTTAGGCACTTAGAAAGACACATTTGCAGATATCATGGGTTCTAAGTTTCATAAAACTCTGACAAGTCTGTGGTGGGGTTCCTGGACCTGTGAGCGTTAACAAACTCTCTCAAGGAATTCTTGTATCATGACTGACAGGCTGTTGCCTAGAGTGCACCGAACTGAGCATAGTGCTTATGAGCATGCACTATGTGACCAGTAATATAACTTTCTAATTTATGTTTTCTTTCCTTAAAGTACTTTGATATAGCTTAAGATTGTGTTAGGCTCTCTCTATGATTGTCAGTTCAACTCAACTATAGAAGTTAAACATTTCTGTGTGACTTTAGGCCACTGATTCTTCCAGAATAACCAGTGAAACCTCTTGGATCCAGAGTTGAAATGTCTCCATATGTCCAGGAATATGGGCAGATAACTTTGTCTACTCTTGATATTTTCAGGAAGAAAGCATGGAGGTAGGGAGTAAATATGAAGAGGCCCTAGCTTGGAGATCCCTTTCATTCTAAAGAGGGAGGGGAAAGGTGGGTAAGAAAACAAATAAGCCTTACTACAGCATACAACAATATCATTTGTTTGATGTGTGTGTGTGTGTGTGTGTGTGTGTGTGTGGTGTGTTATGCAACTGTTTGGGTATGTCTATACACATGCTTAGAGAGGTTAAGGGAGGAAGTCAAGTGTCCTGCTATATTATTGTGCACCTCATTTTCTGAAGATAGTATCTCTACTGAATATGAAACTTACTGTTTTGTCTAGGCTGGCTGTCCAATATCTGCCTGTCTCTGCCCCTCAGTGCTTGAGTTATAATATATACAGCCATATCTGGCTTAAAAAAAAAAAAAACAAGGGTGCTATGAATTGGAACTCATTTCATCATGCTTACCAGCAAATGCCCTTAGCACTGAGCCATGGTCCCAACACAACAATGGGATTTCTAACCATGTTCATGTGGAAGTGATACCCACTGAGAGATTTTCTGTTTTGTTGCCTTTTAGCTTTTTGACCCCCTGAGGTGATAGTAGCTGTTGCAAATAAAACTCATGCTACATATTTTAGAGATACTGGACTATCCTTAAATCGTTTATTTTGTGACACCTGCCCTGGTGATCAGTGCAGTGCCTTGCCTTGCTAAGCAATCATTCTACCACTGTGCTACCTCCCAGTGCTTCCTGGGATCTTTAACATGTTGATATGCACTGTCACTCTGAGTTTATAGATCTCTTAGAGGTTAAGGGCTTCGAAAATCTACACCACAGGAGAATTCCAAGAGGGGACTAGAAAACAATACAACCCCCACCCCCAGCTTCCTCAGTGGGGTTAGAAATTAGGGTTGTTTTGCTCCAAAAACAACCCTAAAGAGACAGAGCTTTCTCTTTAGTTCAAAGGCAAGTGAAGAAAATACTACCTGATTTAGAGTCAGTATTTCAAGGATGTTTTTCATGATGTGGATTTTGATATGAGAATCACAGAGGGAAGGGAGAGATTCTGCATATGAAAGGAGGAGTAGATAAACTCTGTTTCATTACTACAGATTAGAGGTGGCAGCAGAGATAAATTGTCATTTGGTGCATAAGACCTGGATTTGATGACCCTGAGTGAAACCTAACCATTACCTGATTATCTAAAGCTCTGGACAAGTTTTACCTCCGGGACCTACTTCTGTAACCTGTTCCTATTGGTGGGCAATCTGCATCACCTACACACTGAGTGAGATCAGGCCTGAAGCACTTAACACAGCGTTTGGTCTGGCGTAAGGCTGCTGTTAAATTTTTAGTTTTCTCTTCTGGCAACAGATGTTTGTAGCTGTTTCAACAGTTTGACCCTACATCTCTAATAAGTTGCCAAAAGAGAATTTTCCATCTCCGCCCCCTTTGAACCACACCCTGCTTTAATCATGAACCAGATTTCAACACCACCTCTGAAAGGTCACCACCCGCTACAGATTTCTCCCTGTAGTTTTAAATTTCATTGCATTAAAAGCAATCCATCAGCCAAATGGATACTTAGTGCCGCCTACTAAGATATTATATTGTTATAGGATCTCACTTTAATCATAAAGCGGAAATATGTGACTGAGAAATCTAAGAAGCGAGGTCATTTATAATATCCTTGATAACTTCAAGACAGCACTCCACATTGTGCAAGGGAGGGGAAGCTCACACTTTTTATAAAATCATCTCTCCAAAGGCCAGAGTATCACCAAAATGCCAATATTACCCAAGACCTCCAAGTAAGCCTGCCTCCCTAACCCATCCCACCATGCCTCCCCCTCTCACCCATTTTTCTTACAAATTACTTTCAATGATGATATCTTAAAGTTTGTATTCTAACACTTAATGATAGCATTTTATTTCATATTCAGTTTTACTTGTGAAGCATACCACACCCAGTTTATAATATAATTAACCCAGAACATTGGAAACTAATTTTGGGTAGGTCTTGTAGATTTAGTTATTTACCAGCTGTGTGTGCTTCTTGTGCAATGATGGAAAACCAAACTAAATTCATCTTAAATTAAGGATAAGGAGGGTAAAAGAAAGAAAGGTTAGCAGACCGGATAGCTAGGGGATACTTTACTTGGTAAAGTGTTTGTTTCATAAGCATGAGGACCTAAACTCAATCCTCAGAACTTGCATTCAAAACAAACAAACAAACGGCAACAACAAACTAGACTTGTAATTACAGGCCAGAGGATGGAGATCATTAGACCTTTGGACCTTGCTTTATACAGTTAACTTCTAGTTTAACTGTTGACCCCAGACCAGTGAGAGACTTCTTTTAAAATTACAATGTAGATGGATCCTGAGAAATGGACCTAAGGTTATCTCATGCCCTCCAAATTCACACCACCCCCCCCCAACACAAATGAAAACACAACACATTAAAACCTCTGGGATATAATGTAGGTAGTCCTAATAAGGAAGTTTATAACTCTAACTGCCTACCTTCAAATAGAAAACTCAAATAAATAAATACTTTAAGACTCTGGAAAAATGTGAACAAACCAAATTAGGAGCAAATGATGGGAAGAAATAGTTAAGACCAGGGCAGAAATTGATGAAACAGAAATAATAACAACAAAAACCAATACAAATGATCAGTGAAATAAAGAGCTGGTTTATTGAAAGGACAAATATTATGAATAAACCCTCAGCCAACAAAAAAGAAAGAAAAAGAAGACCCAATTTAATCAAATTGGTGATTTGGTTGAATGTTATGAAAGACATCAAAGAAATTTGGAGATTAGAAAGGCGTACCTTAAAATCCCATATTCCAGTACATTGAAAACTCTAAAAAAAAAGAGGGGGGAGTGCATTGATGCACCAAACTTAACCCTAGATAAAATCAATAATTTAAACACACCTTAACAACTAATGAGATTATAACAATAATAAAAACTTTCATGATTATAAAAATCCCAGATACAGAAGATGGATTCACTGAAGAATTCTAAAGCTTTAGAAAAGAATTAAAACCAGTGTTTCTTAAATTACTCCATAAAAGAGGAAGTACTACCTGTCCTCTTTTACAAAGCCTGTATTACTCTAATAACCAAACTAGATTAAAAATATAACCAAAAAAAAAAAGAAACCATGGGTGATAAAAGTAGATGAGTAAATTCTCAGCAAAATACTTACAAATTGAATGCAGGAAAGCATAAAAAAAAAACATTATTCAGAATTGAGAGGTCATCTTGGTGGATTTTCCCTTTGATGAGTATGAAGTATCCTTCCCTGGCTTTTTTGACTGATTTTGGTTGAAAGTCTACTTTATTAGACACTAGAATGCCTACTCCAGCATGCTTCTTGGGTCTGTTTGCTTGGAAAACCCTTTTCCAGTCTTTTACTCTGAGATAATGTCTATCTTTGTTGCCGAGGTGTATTTCTTGTATACCACAGAATAATGGATCCTGTTTTCACATCCATTCTGTTAGCCTATGTCTTTTTATTGGATTATTTAGTCCACTGATGTTGAGAGATATTAATGATCAGTGATTGTTAATTTCTGTTATTTTGATGCTGGTGGTGGTAGAGTATGTGTGTGTTTCCCTTCTTTTGGTTTTGGGGTTATTTATTTACTGTATTTTCCTGGGTGTAGTTAGCCTTCTTATGTTGGAGTTTTCCTTCTAGTATCTTCTGTAGGACTGGATTTGTAGATAGGTATTGTTTAAATTTGGTTTTGTAGTGGAATATTTTGTTTTCTCCATCTATGATCATTAAAAGTTTTGCTGGTTTTAGTAGTCTGGGCTATCTGTGGTCTCGTCGGGTCTGCAAGCATCTGCTCAGGCCCTTCTGGCTTTTAGATTTTTCTGAAGAGAAGTCAGGTGTGATCCTTATGGGTCTCCCTTTATATGTTTCTTGGCCTGTTTCCCTTGCAGCCTTTAATATTCTTTCTTTGTTCTGAACATTCAGTGTTTTGATTATTATGTGGCAGGAGGATTTTCTTTTTTGATCTAATGTATTTGGTGTTCTGTGAGCTTCTTGTATGTTTATAGACATCTCTTTCTTTAGGTTGGGGAAGCTTTCTTCTATGATCTTGTTGAAAATATTTTCTGAGTCTTAGATCTGGGAGACTTCTTCTGTTCCTATTATCTAGGTTTTGTCTTTTCATAGTGTTCCAGATTTCTTGAATGTTTTGTGTCAGGAACTTTTCAGATTTAACATTTTTCTTTGACAATGTATTGATTTCTTCAATAGTATCTTCTATGCTTGATATTTTTCTCTTCAATTTCTTGTATTCTGTTGGTGATGCTTGTGTCTGTAGCTCCTGTTCTCTTCCCTAGGTTTTCTATCTCCAGGATTCCCTCAGTTTGTATTTTATTTATTGCTTCTATTTCCACTTTCAGGTCTTGGACAATTTTATATTACCTTCACTTGTTTAATTGCATTTTCCTGTAATTCTTTAAAGAATTCATTCATTTCATTTACTTGCTTGTTTAAATTTTCCTGAACTTCTTTAAGGTATTTATTCATTTTGTTCACCTGTTTGCTAGAATTTTCCTGTATTTCCTTAAAGGACTTATTTGTTTCCTCTTTAATCACTTCTATCATCTTTATATAGTTGAATTTAAGATCATTATCTTGTGCATCAATTGTGTTAGGATATCCACAGCTTGCTGTAGTAGGATAGCAGTGATCTGTTCTGGCTCTTGTTAATTGTGTTCTTATGTTGGCCTTTAGCCATCTGGTTTCCCTGCTTGTTTCTGGATGTTCCTGGTGCAACAGACATGGATGTTTCTGATACAACAGGTCTGATGGAGGCTAGTGGAGCAGTGTCTGGACAATGAAGATCAGAGGGATAGCACTCAGCTCATGGCAGCTAGGCATCCCCTATGGGAATGGGGCAGGCAGGGGATTTGGGTGTGGAGGGGGAGGAATAGAACCTGAATGTTCCTGGTATAGAAAGCCTGGAAATCAATTTGACAGTTTCTCAGAAATTTGGGAATAGTTCTACCTCAAGACCCATCAATACCCCTCCTGGACATAGACCCAAAAAATGTTTCACCACACCACAAAGACACTTGTTCAACTATGCTCATAGCAACTTTATTCATAATAGACAGAAACTGGAAACAACCTAGATGTCCCTCAACTGAAGAATAGAAAAAGAAAATGTGGTACATTTACACAATGGAATACTACTCAGCTATTAAAAAACAAGGACGTCATGAAATTTGCATGCAAATGGATGGATGTAAAAAATATCCTGAGTGAGGTAACCCACACCCAGAAAAACATTCAAGGTATATACTCACTTAAAGTGAATATTAGCCATATATAGTACAGAATGACCGTACTATAATCCACAGACCCAAAGAAGCTAAGTAACAAGGAGAGCTCAAGGGAGGCTGCTTGAATCCTACTAAGAAGGGGAAATAAAATAAACAACAGATGTAGAAAAAGGCTAATTAAATTTTTTTTTAGTATTTATATTATATTTTATTGTTTCGCTGGTTGTTAATCCTTAAGCCACCATTATAAATGAGCATACAGAGACATGATGGATTTTAACAAGCCTTGGCCCAGATTGAGCAATCTTAGCCCATCTAAGCTAGCTCTTAATTCTTTTTTTTTTTTTTTTTTTTTTTTTGGTTTTTCGAGACAGGGTTTCTCTGAATATCTCTGGCTGTCCTGGACTCGCTTTGTAGACCAGGCTGGCCTCGAACTCACAAAGATCCACCTGCCTCTGCCTCCCAAGTGCTGGGATTAAAGGCGTGCGCCACCACCGCCCGGCCTCTAGCTCTTAATTCTATTCCCCAAATATGACCCCATATATACATACATCCCTTTGGACTGCTATTCTCCATTTCATGCTGACATTCCAGGCCACGTGGGATGATCTTCTTTAATCTAACCCATGGTGTGTGTCTTCCTTCTTCCTGCTCTTGGCTTCTTCTTCCCATCAACCTCTCTGCTTCAGAAGCTCATGCACCTTAGTCCTGCCTATGTCTGTCTTTGCCCAATCTCAGGCCTCAACATTTATTCAACCAATCAGAGACAATGTAAGTAACAGACAGCAAGCAGGGCCAATTAATTAACATTTAGAATGCATAACATCACTCCATCAATTAGAAGTGGAGGGAGAAAGGGGACTGGGTGAGAAAGAGGGTCAATAAGGGAATGGGGTAGGGTGGGGTGGTAAATTAAGTGTGGGGAGAATGGGGATGGGGGGTGAGAGGGCCAGGAGAGAGAACAAAAATTAGTGGGGAGGCATCTCTGGGACAGAAGGGTACCTGGGAGAGGGGAGCCTCCTGGGGGGATATAGGGGTGGGTGACCCTAGCTGGGACTCCTAGCAGTGGGGTATATGGAAACTGAAGCAGTCACCTGCTGTAGCCAGGCAGGACTTCCAGTGGAGAGGGGAAGACAACAACCCACCCACAAAGCCTTCAACCTAAAATTTGTCTTGCACAAGATAAGCAGGGATAAAGATGGAGCAGAGACTGAGACAATGGTCAACCAATGACTGGCCCAACATGAGACCCACCCTATGGGAGAGAGCCAACCCCTGACACTATTAATGATACTCTGCTATACTTGCAGACAGGAGCCTAGCATAACTGTCATCTGAGAGGCTTCATTCAGCAGGCAATGGAAACAGATGCAAAGACCCACAGCCAACATTAGGCAGAACTCAAGGAGTCTTGTTGAAGAGTTAGAAGAAGGACTGAGTGAGCTGGAGGGGTCAAAGACATCACAAGAAGAACTACAGAGCCAACTAACATGGGACCACAGAGGTTCATAGAGACTGAACCACCAACCATTTTAGTGCAATCACCATGCACCAAATAGGATACATTGAAAGGACCTAGCCCCCTTACACATATGAAGCTGATGGCCTGCTTGCTCTTCAAGTGGGTCCCCTAACAATTGGAGTGGGAGTTGTCTCTGACTTGGACTCTGTTGCCTTCCTTTGGATCCCTTTCCCTTAGCATGGCTGCCTTCTCTGGAATCATTGGAAGAGGAGATTCTTAGTCCTGATGAAACTTGATATGCCAGGGCAGGTTTGTATGAGGCAGGGTGGAATGGGGTAACTGAGTGGGAAGCTGGGGCTGGGAGGAGAGGAGGGAGTGGGGCTGAGATTGGAATGTAAAATGAACAAATAAATAAGTTAATGGAAAAAACTGAAAACACACATATATGTATGTGTGTGTGTGTGTGTATGTGTGAAAGAACTAAAAAAAAAAGATTATTCACCATGGACAAATTAGCTTTATCCATTAAACTCAAAGATAGTTCAACCTATGCAAATCAATAAATGTATTAAATCATATACACAAGTCATATAGTCATCTCAATGAATGAAGAAAAGGACAAAACACAACAGCTTTTTGTAACTGAACTTTTAAATTATTATTTAACACTTATTTATTTACTACTAAATTCACTTATAACAAACACCAACAATTTCTTAACTATTAATCCTATAAATTCCTACAACCCCTTTAACCTATCCACTAAACCTATTGATAATTATAACAACTACTTTCATAACCTTTTAGAATGATGCAGTCTCTGGGGCAGGTCCTCAGTCGTCAGGAACACAGTCTTTGTTGTAATGCACTTAGCAGTCCTTTTTCTGGATCTCTCAGATGCAGGTTCATCAGGGTAAGTTGGTTATTGCAGTCTCACCTTAAATAAGGCTTCATGCTTTCTTCTCTGTGGGAGACCCCAGCCATCTGCAGGCCAACTTAATTCTTTTGAATCAGGAACTCAGCTGCTCTGCCTCAGTCCTTAAAGCCAGGCACAGTTTCCCCTAGACCACTGATCGGACAGATCAAACCCCTCCAGGCAAAAGCTGAGCCACAGGGTCCAGTCCTTGGCCTTTTGGTGTCTTGCTCAGGCTTTCTTTGCTCACCGGCTTCTTTCTGT
The DNA here is from genome assembly GCA_907164525.1 of Lophiomys imhausi. NCBI lineage: Eukaryota > Metazoa > Chordata > Mammalia > Rodentia > Muridae > Lophiomys > Lophiomys imhausi. Next base: position 796,230 of record CAJQZJ010006256.1, on the reverse strand, counting down.
TTCAGGGAGAGAGCTGGCCATCAATGGCCAGCCCTTTTTTTCAGCAGGACTCTTGGAGCTGTCTAGCATCAGGGGCCTCTTCTCTTTCTGGGCTCCATGCACTGTCCTTAAATAGGAGGAACTCTGTTTCAGCTTAATTTGGGCTCCGCCCACTTAGCAGCTGAAAACAATGTCAGACCAGATAATTTGTTTCTTCAAGTCCATTAAGTCTTTCCTGTTTTCCTGACTTCAACCTTGTTTTTCAGTCTATTGAGTCTTTCCTGTTTTTCAGTCTATTGAGTCTTTCCTGTTTTTCAGTCTATTGAGTCTTTCCTGTTTTTCAGTCTATTGAGTCTTTCCTGTTTTTCAGTCTATTAAGTCTTTCCTGTTTTTCAGTCTATTGAGTCTTTCCTGTTTTTCAGTCTATTAAGTCTTTCCTGTTTTTGCTGACTTCATGCTGATAATGCTCTTCAGGCCCCGAATTAAGAGACAGTATCAGAAACTCCTATATATTTTCTAAATCTAATTTATCTAACCCCCTACAGCTTTTCATGATAAAATTCCTGGAGAATCTAGGTATACAGAAGGCATATTTCAAAATAATAAAAGTAGAATGCCAGAAGGTCACAACAAAAGTCATGCTAAGTGAAGAAAACTTGAAGAATTCTCATTAAAATCCAGAACAAGATAAGGATATTTTTATTTACTCTTATTTAATATGCAGTCCTTACAAAAGGAAATAACAAGAAAATAAAATAGGAAAAGAAGAAGTCAAGGTATTCCTATTTGCAGATGATATAATTCCAAATATAAAAGACACCACCTGAAAACTCCTACAGCTGATAAACACAGTCAGCCAATGTATTCAGGGTACAAGTGTATAGACAAAGTTTTTATGTACCAATGTCTGTAGAGAGTTAGATTAATACAAATTAGATTAGTAAATATCTAGGGGTTTCTGATACAGTCTCTTAATTCGGGGCATGAAGATCAACTTGGCTGTGACCAATTAGCTTATCATCTTGTGGACTAAAAACAGGAAACAGGAAAGACTTAATGGACTAAAAAACAAGGTTGAAGCCAGGAAAAACAGGAAAGACTTAATGGACTAGAAACAAAGTAGTTGGCCTGGCATTGTTTTCAGCTGCTAAGTGGGCAGAGCCCAAATTAAGCTGAAAGGGTGGAACAAGGAGAGATCCTATTTAAGGACAAGTGAATGAGCCCCGGGGGAGCCCCAGCCTAGAGGCCCCCCAAGCTAGAAAGCTCTGATGCTAGCGAGTCCTGATGGAGAAAGTGCTGGTGAACTGATGGCCAGATCTCCCTGGGGCAGAAAGAAGCTGATGAGCAGAGAAAGCCTCAGCAAGACAGCAAAAGGACAAGGACTAAACCCTGTGGCTCAGCTTTTGCCTAGAGGGGTTTTACCTATCCAAACAGTGGCCTAAATGAAACCGTGGCCGGCTTTATGCAAAGGAAATAATTTGGCCTACAGATGGCTGAGTTCTCCCAGAGAGAAGAAAGCCTCAAGCCTTATTTAAGGTGAAACCACCATAGCCAATTTACCCTGATGAATCTACATCTGAGATATTCCAGAAAAAAGACTGCTAAGTGCATTAAAGGGTCTACCCCCAGAGACTGTGTTCCTGATGACTGAGGACCTGCCCCAAAGACTGTATCCTTCTAAAAGGTTATGAAAATAGTTGTAATAGTTATCAATAGGTTTAGTGGTTAGGTTAAAGGGATTGTAGGAATTTGTAGGATTAGTAGTTAAGAAATTGTTGGTATTTTTTATAAGTGAATATAGTTATCAATAAAAAAGAATTGAATAATTTTTAAAAGTTCAGGTACAAATGTCAAAATTGCTGAGAGGAGGGGGAAAATCTCAAAGAAAATATAATGTCACAGAGTAAACCTAATGAAGAAAGTGAAAAACCTCCAAAATGAGAATTTTAAAACTTAAGAACTTGGAAAGGCATGAGGAGATGGAAAGACCTCTTGTCCCATGAATTAAGCAATATTCCTTCAGGGTCTCAGATTTGGTGCTATAGATGTCCATTTAGTGTTGAGGCACTGTTAAACTATTGGGCTGAAGACAACTTGTGATTTGGGTACAAGACAGAGAAATGAGGAAGGATCCAACCTGGACTCCCTCCCCACTGACTAGAGGTCATAGAGTTTGCAAGGTGTTGGGGCAGGGAGAAAAGTCATCAATGATCTAACCTAGAGGAAACATGTGCTAGAAAAGATGTCTACTATCAGTGGTACAGCTCTTCTGGAGGTAACTGGCTGCATCCTGATTGGATCTGAGGCTCACCCCACAGGAAGAAATTAGTGCTTGAGATTGTAAACATGGACCCTAGAAACAAGAGGTGTTTTACTATTGTTTTGATAAATGGATATGGTGTCAAACTGGCATGGAGTTGGAAGGAAGTGAGAGGCAAATCCAAGAGGAGTTTCGGAGAGGAATAATCAAAATACTTTGTGTTTTACACAAATACATTCATAAAATTCTCAAAAAATTATATTAAAAAATAAGACATTAGAATGACACACAGGAAAACCTGGTTATAAAACTAAATGGAGATTACATTTGTTTGGAAAAATATTAATTTTAAATTGTGTTTAGTATTGTGCTATGTGTCAAAATTACTAGGGGGCTGGAGAGATGGCTCAGTGGTTAAGATCTCTGTCTGCTCTTCCAGAGGTCCTGAGCTCAATTCCCAGCAACTACAAGGTGTCTCACAACATCTATAATGGAATCTGACGCCCTCTTCTGGCATGTAAATAGAGGTCTCATATATGCAAAATAAATAAATAACTCTTAAAAAAATTACTGAAAAGAAAAACCCAGGTGAGCTATCTTCCTTCATGAATGTGGGGTTTATGACCTTGCATGGGTATCTTCAGATGCAAAACTTTAAACTAGCCATCAGTGCAATTAGTTCTGACTATGGAGTTGGAGAACAGACCTAATTTTAGGCTTTTGGGTAGTGACACATTTTGTTCCTTAAATTAAGCCTGAATTAAAATACTTGATGATGGAAATCTGGGCTGTTGCCAGTTATGGGCTCTTAAAATAAACCGCTCTAAGCAGAAGAGTGCAAGTCTCTGAGTGAACTTGCATTTTTATTTCTCTTAAGGAAAAGGAAGCACTGCCCTTGCTAGGTTGTTGGTAAGTATGTGCATGCTTATATAACTATGTAAGTTATTTGGATAATATGCAGAAGTGTCTGTGTAATTTTATATCTCACCAGTAACTCAGGAGCTCTGCTTGCTTCATTTCAGAACTTGCAAAGGTGGACTTTAAAATGTTTGTCATTCTACTGGATGTGTATTTGCAATTTCTAGTGATTCACAATCCTGAATGCTGTCAATGTTTCATTTGCCATATGCAGATCTACTTTGATGAAGTGTCCATTCAAATATTTTTCTTATTAGAAATGTCATTATGGCTTGCCTTTTTCTTTAAAAAATACTATATATGTGTGTGTATTACATATATATTATATATTATGTTTGTGATATGTTATATATATACTATATATATATGTTATTACACTATATTTGCCACAGTAAGTGTGACTTTGTTGAAAGTCTTATGAACAGGGAGTGTAACTCTTGTATATCTTACTTCTATTAATGTGCATGTATGTTATCTATATATGTAACCACGTTGGTATTTTAAATTTCTTTGATTTTATTCTAATGTATGCTTTCAATATACATATATGTATATAAAACATATCATAACTATATTGTATTTGTGCTTGTATGTATATTTTCATGCATACTGTGTTAACACGCATACCACAGCTTGAATATGGAGGTTGGGGGATGACTTTCAGGAGTCAGTTCTATCCTTCTACCATGTGAGTCCTGGTGATTAGACTTATGTCGTCAGTCTCGGTGGTTAGTGTGTTTATCCACTGAGCAATCTTACCTGTCTCCCCATAAAAAATGTGTATCGTGTTATCTTATTAATGCTGTTTTTCAAAGTAAAGTTTTTTTAAATTAAAACGAGTTCCAATATGCCATTGTGTACATGTGTGTAGGCATGCATGTGCTTGCGTGTGTGTATGTTTATTGAAATATATCTATGTTTAGTTGAAAGTTCAAATTTTTCTTTTTTAACATTTATTTATTCAACTTACATCACAATCCATATTCCCCTCCTTCCTCCCGCTCCTACAATCTTCCCTATCACCCTCCTATTTGCTTTTTTTGTTTAATTTAAGGTACATTTCCCCTCAAGAGCTCCCCCTTTTAGTCCAATAAAAGGACCTTTTTCTTATAACAATAAATACAATACAAAACAATAAGAATAATTAGGTCACAATTATGAAAATTATCACATATTTTTCCAGAAGTGTGTTAGTTGTTATGCATGTTAGAGTCTATGATCCATTTTGAATTATTTTTTTTCTAGACAGGGTTTCTCTGTGTAGCCCTGGCCATCCTGGACTCACACTGTAGACCAGGCTGGCCTTGAACTCATAGAGGTCCACCTGCCTCTGCCTCCTGAGTTCTGGGATTAAAGGTGTGTGCCACCATGCCTGGCCTATGAGTTAATATTTTTATATGGAGAATTTAATGACTATACTTTATGTTATTTTTTGCATGGATATCTATTTGTTCCAGCAAAATTTGTTGATTAAAGGTATATATTCACTACCATAATATCTTAGCATCTTGGCCAACACATACACACTAATAATAACAAAACCTTGTGCCTGTTGACCCTGTTCTGTTTCTAAACTTCCAATTCTTCATTTGCATATGCTTCTCTTATTTGACAATGCCACAGTAAGTGTGACTTTACTGAAAGTCAGATGAACAAGTAGTGTAACTTCTGTATATCTTACTTCTATTAATGTGCATGTATATGTTATCTGTATATGTAGCCATATTGCTATTTTAAGTTCTTTGATTTTATTCTAATGTAAGCATTCAATAATATTTTTTACCATAAGCAATACCTTGACTGAATCTCAGAAAAAAATAACTTTTAGTTTTGGTTAATTAATATGTAGTATGAAGTCTATATTTCAAGTTTATGCTCTGACAAATTTGTAGTCATATGGATACCAAAACCACCATCACAGCCAAGATAAGGAATATAAATTACATTGTCTCCAAGTATTTTTGTATTCCCCTTGCAACCTCTCCCTCTACTTTTCCTTCCTTTTCTCCATTCCACTTGGAAATCATTAATGTGCTCTCTGTAGCTAGAAATTAACTTCTTTACTGTATTTCCACAAAGTAGAAGCATAAAATACCTAACCTTCTTTCACAAGGTATTAAGATTTGTTCATGATTTAGTATTTGTTAATAGTTCATTCTTTTTATTGATTTTGTCAACCTTAATTGGCATTAGGTTGGGACTTATTTTTAGACTATTCCATATACAGTTGATATGAACATTTGCTAATTAAAGTAGCAGAAGCCGCTTTGTCCACAAGTACACACTGTAATCGGTGAGATCAAATAGAACCTAGGAACAGTAACCCAGAAAGCAATAAATGGACAAGACATATTACAAGATCACTGTTATATGAGTGATCCTGGCCAGGGTTTCTACCCAGTAGAGCCAGCATTAGACAATTTTCGAAGTGAGAAATCACTGTGAGCCACAGAAAGAGAGAAAATGTGTTTTGGTTTCTCTTTTTCAGAAAACCTTCTCTTTCAGAAAGTTCAAGGCATGTACACCATTTCTATCTTCATCTGGCAATCTGGTGAGTGACGTGTTTTAATTCCACATTAAATTGTGCCCTCGCTTGCCTGCAGCCTGAGTAAATATCTGTGCCTGGCTCTTCAGGATAGATATGCTTTTTAAAGGTCCCTAAGGTTAGTGGAGGAAAAGCTTGCACTCATCCCTACTGTAAATAAAGTCTCTAGGCTCAATGGGATACAAGCTATCTCCCTTGCCTGACACATAATACAACCAAGACAGAATTCTGTGTTTGCTTTTCATTGGGGAAAAAAAAAGTTCTAGTCTCCTTCTCTGAAGCACTAGGTATCTGCCAATTCATTGAGACTCTGGGCATCTGGTGAAGCCACAGATTGGTTGTCTTTATTGGGTTGGATAGAAGTAGATGCAGGCATCACTCTTTGAATGGTTTTAACTTGGTATTACCCCTGTCTCTTGCATTCTAAAGCACAAGGCTTGCCCTTTCTTGTTCTGAGAAGCAGCAATGTGTGTAGATGAATGGTCCTTAAGCAAGTGCACTTATGTTCATAAACTCTTGATGCAGTTTGTAATTTTATGCTTCTTTACATATTTCAAAACTCAAAGCTGGGTTTTAACCCCGTCAATGAGTTCTTATCTGATTTGTGTGTCTTGTATATGTTCACAAGTCATTTACATGTTCAAAACTTTCCCATAGATAAACCATATGTAATATTAAACAAACTGGCCCCAAAAGTCTTTGGTCCATTGTGGAATGATATATTTATTCATTAAAGCCCAATAATAATTGATATGAAAATATGCTTCAAAGCATTGACATGGTATACATTAATGAAGTCTTGAAACTTCTAAGTGATCTGAAACTCTATCAACTACAAAATGAATCTTCTTATGCTTGTCTTGACAAATAAAGATGATAAATTTATACTTGATGTTTTGATAACCAAAGCTTAAAGCTTTTATTTGTGGCTTTCCATTTCAGCCAGAGCTAGACAGAATCCTGCTTACTGAACCTCATGGAATACTGATAAGATCTCCATTTTTAAGTCTATGCTACATCTTTGTTTTCTCTCTCAGGAAAAAGTCAGATTAGCAATTATAAGTATACCACATTCATTTATACAATTATAACTGTATAATGTACTTTAAACCATGGGTCCATTAGAAGAGTTTAATGAATATTACACATAGAATCCAATTATCTGGACACTCCATTAGCTAAGGTGATGAGAGTGATGGAAATCTACAGGGTAATTTTCACAGCCACTGAACCAAGCAGTGGATAAAGTTCAAGGTTCCAATAGAGAAACCAAATGAATAGGAGTGATGTCAGGGTCTGCATGCTCCAACCTGACCAAGACAATCAAGATGCAGCTTTATCATATATGCAGACTCTGAGTGAATCTTACCTGGTAGGATTAAAATATATCTACCACTTTGGCAAAGGATGGGAATATTTGGTATTTTGCCTTATAAAAGGCTTAAACTTGAAAAGTACAAGGAATGTCTTAAAATAGTAGACTTAAAAGGGTCATCAACTGATCATGATGTGTTAAAAGCTAAAGCTAATCAATTTGTGAAACTGGTTTAAAGTTCAGTTTAATAATACATCCTAAGAGTTTATTGTGTTCAAGGAACATGGAGTCAAATAAATATGAACATCACTCCAGCTTAAGAGAGCTCTAGTCTAGAGAGAAAACAGAGAAGCATTTCAAAAGAGCTATTTAACTGGGCAGAATTCAAGAGAACTCAACACGTAAGCGTAGGAATGTCTCATGAAACAAATTCTTAACTTTCCTGTCCTTGTTCATATAGCTGTTAAGGGATGTGGGAAAACTAAAGACAATTTCTCTAAGGACAGTCTCATCTGAGGATAAGGAAAATTGTTGAGAGCAGAAGCCATTCTCCCATTCTTCATTTACACCACACAATGAAAAATAAAAATGCATATTTGAATTCCTATTTGAAAGTTTGTTCCATATTATTCCAGGAGAGAAAGCCAGTTTATGGATTGGCATAACATACTCTGGATTTACCAGTGAAACGGGCAGAAACATATCAGAAAGTAATGGGACCACAGTTCTTAAAAAAAAAAAAAAAGCCCCTGTGGCCCCATCCAGTTCAAAATGGCAAAGAAAAGATCAGAGTCAGTGGTACTTGACCTAAGACCTTTTTAGCTACAAGCTTTAAACATAATAAAAATCTTGAAGACTAAGTTCTGCTTGCAGAAATCTTATGGTGATGTAATTCACTGGGCCAAGCAAGCATTAAATAGTCACTCACATGCTGGGGAGACTTTCAGGGACAGTGTGACAATTTGGAGGTGGCACCAAGAAAGCTGGTGTGTTTACATAGTCATGCCCAGTTTACCTATGTCAGAGGACACGTTGACAGGCCCAAGAGAAGGAACTACACACAGTTGCTGACTATCCAGGCTGCTAGAAATGCCACTAGCCTGGCCAGCCAAGGAAAAACACACACGGCTGCCAGAAGTAACAAAGTAATGGATTTTCCACGAGAAGCCATCGGTTCTGGACAATTTGGTATTTTTAGAGGAAAGACTCATGCATAGTAGGTGCTGCGGTTATTCAGTCCTGAACTACTGTGGCTTATGGACTCAGAATAGGGTGGAGAGATGATGCTAGTGAAGAAGTGAAGCATCGATGTGGAGAATTTATGCCCCTGGAGGAGCAGTAAGTTACAAATATTGGGAAAATATTTAATAGCTCGTACTTTGAAGCATGGCATGTCAAAGTCTGTGGATTCCTTATGGCACCAACACCCTGGAATGAATGCATGTTTCACAATGAGAAGAAAGAGCTTAGGAAATGTAAATATACTTTTCCTACAATCAACAGCTATAACTGTATTCCTTAAAAATGGGAACATAAGTCATACATAATGTATACAAGATTTTCACACACATGAGTATGTCCTAAGGGTCTTTGGCCAAACAATGTTGACTAGGGTTCTATTAGTACACTGTGACTACCTACATTTCTAGATTTTTACACAGGACTAGTTTAACACATAGACACCATGATCTCTTTCTCCCTCTCTCTCTCTCTCTCTCTCTCTCTCTCTGCATATATATATATGCATAGATATGTGTATGTGTATACATATGTGTGTATACATACATGGTGTAAAATATTTCTATTCTGATTATTTCTTTTATTTTTGAGATTGAAATAGGATTACATAACTTCCTCTTCCCTTTCCTTGGATTTCTTTTATAAAAATATCTTTTCATAGCTTATAAAATTATGTTATGAAAGCTTTCAGAGACACAAGTAGACTCAATATTTTAAAGGTGTTCAGAAAATTTCCGAAAATATTGAATATCTGACATACATTTGGAAATATGGAGTCTCATAATATTCATTAGACTGTAGCAGAGTATCTTGCAACAAGTTAGTGCTAGAAAAACCTTGGACTGATATAGGGCACATTTTTTTCTCATAGATAAATCCTATATAAAAGATAGTAGCAGTAATCTCTTTTATTTCTCTTGGAACTAGATGTGCCATTTAATCTAGAAGTGCCAGATATCATCATTCAATAAATTATTCAGCACTCTATCTGTCTGAATATTCATGATCCCAGATGTCTAGGAAAAGTGACATTACTGAATGCTTATTAAAAAAACAAAAACAAAAACAAAACAAAAAAAAAAACAAAACTAGTTCCAGGCTTGAGTCTCTGGCTTTACTCACTATTTAGCTGTCACTATTAACACACCATTCTTATCGGCACTGGAAACTTTCCTAATTCTAGTGTGTTCCTTTTATATCAAATTGTTCATTTAGAATGGAATAAATAGGACAACATATGCTCTTTTTACAGGACTTCTTGTTAACATCCCATCTCAGGTAACTGTCCAAGATAAAACACATATCCTGAAGCTATTTGCTTAGACTAAGGGCTATTTCTTGCATTCATGAAAGGTAGAATAGAGACTTTTGAGAACTTATTAGGTTGGGCAATAGCAAACAAGAGGAAGATTCATATTTACCATAAAAGGTTTGACATGAAGAGCCATGGTAAACAGACTGGAAACCTATGTGCGTGCAGCTCACGATGCATCATGAATTATAGGTTTTATTACTGTAATACCATGTTTAATGATGAGTACTCACCATAGTTCAAGCAGGATATATGGGAAGAATATGATGATATCCAAGGTCCAATGCCCAGTGGCTAAGCAGACAGAAACTATCACAGACTCTGAATAGAATAAAATCTGGAGAGAACCCTCAGTGATTGTGAGAACTGAGCAAATCTAAGCAGAAAGGAATGGCTCAGCTCCTGCCAAAGTTTAGGGCCTGTTATCACAAACCAAATTGTCAAATACTGAATTTTAGTGAATAGAGCAGAGTGTGGTGTGTGGGGCCACATTGTCCCACAGCTTCTTAGCACATTTGGTGTGGTATCTTAGCTTTTTAACTAGTGAAGCCTGAGGTTTATGCTGACTTGACCAGTCTTGTCTGGTTCTGCTCTCTACTATCTCTATTATGCTCTAGTCTCAGGGCACCCTTCGTCTTGGACACAACCATCCTTCATGTCCTGCCTTGGGTGTGTGGCACATATTATTTTTTTCTGCACTCAACGTTCTCTGCATCCCCCTCACACTCAGTCCTCTAGCACTGTGGCTGGCTCCATCATCTCTTAAAGGCTAGCTTGAACACTCTACTTAAATTGACTTTCTAGTATCCCAGCCACTGCCTAGATCCTTCCCTCTTCCATTCTTTTACTTTTCTCCATAAGACCTAGGAAGCAACTTATTGAAGGCTTTCTGCTTCCTCCAACTGTACCGAAACTAAATGTTGAACTAAGAAACCTTCTCCATCTGGTTTGTTGTTTCTGGCATTTGATGTGCGGCACGTGGAACGTATCCAATAAATATCCACACAAATAGAAGCCTAAGTGGGTCAAATGAATTCTGATGTGAGTAATTCAATGCTAATGTTGAGGCAACAAAGCCAGGACTTCAAGAATACAAGGAAGAAGGACCGATGCTCATACTGTCCTGCGTTCATGCCCACAAGTAACCTGACAAATTCATGAGGCAATAAACCTGCTTCTCCTGACCCTATTTATCACTCACAGCTAGTCTTTCATCTAGAGCCTCCTGTAATTCCTCTTGGATACGCAGCAAAAGACACATGGAAACCTAAGCTCTATCCATGGGAACCAACACACTGTCAACCACACTTCCACTAAAATTGCTTCTTTTTTTTTTTTTTTTATGTGTTTGGACTGGCTATTAGTCAGGTGGTCACTCTGGAAACAGAAACTTTGCATCCAGTTGTGATTGTTCTCTCTTTCTGTCTGAGTCAGGGGCTCCATTTAAGTGACTAGAGAGACACAATGTTTGGCTTAAACACAGGCATCCCTGAGAGGAAAGAACTGCAGGCTGGCAACCCTGTTACTTTGTGGTTGCAATCAGATGCCTAGGTGCTGAGGGCTGACTTAAAGGAGGCTGTGCATTCCAAGTGACTTAGGAGTTTAAGACAAGAGATGGTCTCAGGCTCTCACAACACCCAAGAAAGAAAGACTTGCAGAATGAATGGGAGAAGTTAGGTTTTGCTGACAAAGTCATCTTATTTTATATCATTTAAAAATATTTTAGACTAGGCAAGGTTTGAAGTGAAAGTTGTTCATTTTTTTTGTTTGTTTTGTTTTATTACTCAAAATATTTTATGATAAACCTGCAAGGGCAGGCTATGTAATCCCTAGTTCTAGTTGCTGTATGCCATGTTCAAACTATGAAGATGTCCCTTCACATTTCTGCATATAATCCAGAGTTATCATTTGTGTGCATCTTATTGAACCAGATATGAGGAACTATGAGAACAAAGAACAAAGTGCTGTTGTTGGGCCTTCCTTCTGCTTCCCTTCAGGCCTCCTTTTCTCCACTCTTCCCTTCCATTCCCTCTACTTTCCTTTCCTCTTTTATCTTCCTTCTTCTATCCCTCTCCATCTTCTAAGAATTTGTAAGAATTTTAAATGCACAGATTCAAATATCACAATGAACTCATTATTCTCTTAAGCAGAAGAGAGTATTAAGAGTTAGACAAGTAAGGAGAGTTTGTTCATGGGCACCTGTGTGCATTCTCCACACTGCTCTGTGGGAGCAGGGCATGAAAGACATCTGTTAGCTATCTAATAGTCATGTCTCCTTGATCTGTGTCTTAAAATTACAGTTATTAGAAAACTCTGCCATCCACTTCCTGTTGGCCAGGACACCTGTCATAAGCGTTTTACATCCAGAATCAATAAGTGTTGGTTTGTAGAACACATAGCTTTTTCTATACCATTCATAAAGATAGAAGGCTCAAGAGTCAAAAATGAGGAATTCTTGTCTGCCACTCAGGTTTCATGATCTTCAAAATGTTAATAATGTCATCAGCCTCATGAGATTATTGGATGGCTGAGGCTATTTAAAAAGTATAAGCATTAGCCAATCCATAAATACAACCATAAGGAGGAATTAAGGAAGGATATGGTTTCTAGAGGAAGTCTTTGCTAGGATTTCACAAATGGATTTGTATAGACACACTTATTAATTAAAATAATTTCATGTGTGTTGATAGGTGGCTTCAACATGTCCTACATGGGTTGCATATTCTATTCCAAAGTCTAAATTCATATACTTTTGAAACAGCTTTATAGTGTCAGAGTGGAAAATGACAAGTGCATTTGTTTGTCTAAACCTAAATGAATTTGTTCAATTTAGGATGTTGAAAGAAAAGCTATCCTGTGAACTTGTAGTGGATATTGATGTGGATAATAAGACTGGAAAGCTCTTCTCTCTTTGCCAATATATTAGTTTCTTTTCTCTTCCTATTGTATTGATACTATACTCTGACAAAAACTACTTAAGGGAGAAAAAAGGTTGTACTTACAGTTCATGGTAGGAACGTGAAGGCAGCCGGATCTTGAAGGAGCTGATCACACATTGTCCACATATGGACCATGGTATAAGCATGACAGCATATAGGCATGTGGATATATGTACACTTATACACACAAATAAACAAATAAATCTAAAAATGAATTAGGAGAGATTTGGAAAGTCTCTTTTTTAATATTTTTAAAAGTTAACTTCTTATCTCTGGTCAAAGTTTGCTATCACTGACATATTCATTGTTCAAGCACACTTGTGTTCTTGGAAGTAGACATCTCTGTTGGGTTCTGAAATTCTTGTTGAAGCTGGATGTCTCTGCATATTTCCAACTGTCTGTTTACTTATATCAAGCAATTACTATTCACTGAGCTATCGCCACTATCCTAGACCACTGAAAAGGGAAGGAACCCTGTCAGGGAATGGACAGGCTGCTGTCACCATGTGACCTATACATATGATCTCCCACCTCCTTCTTCCTTGCTTGGACACTTACACATATGTGGTGGTTTGAGTGAGAATGGCCTCCATAGGCTCACTTATTTGAATACTTGGTCCCCAGGTGGTGGAACTATTTAGGAAAGATTAGAAAGTGTAGCCTTGTTGGAATAGGTGTGTCACTTAGGATGGACATTGAGATTTCCAAAGACTTGACCCATTCCCAATGCTCTCACTCTCTCTCTTCCTTGTATTTGTGCTTCAAGATGTGAGCTCTTAGCAACTACTTCAGTGCCATGGCTGTCTGCCTGCTGCCATGTTCTTATCTGACAGTCATGGACTCTAACCATGTAGAACTGTTCTTATCATGACAGTCATGGACTCTAACCATGTAGAACTGTCAGCCCCAAATAAGCATTTTTTCTTCTATAGGTTGTCTTGGTCATGATGTCTTATCACAGAAAGAAAATATCCTTCTAGAACTCAGATCCTAGTCTCATGAAATAATCTACCATTATGACATTTAATAAGCTCAGATTCCCATCCTCACTCCCAAAATATACATGTCTAGAAAACATGGAAGTCTATTCTTGCTTCCTCAAAACAATGAAATCCCAAGTCAAAGAAATAAAACTCTGTTTTCAAATGAGAAAAATTGAGTACCTATAATTTCAAGAATTGGTAAAATAAGCATTAACTTATTTTGTTTTACTGGCATCAAAGTGGCCATTGCCTTTCTATTCCATTTTCTCTTTTTAATTTAGATGCTTACTAATATATAGCATATTATAGGAAACATTGCATTTTTTTTAAATCTAAGGAAATATGACTTAAGAGAAAAAGTAGGAATTGTTGAGGAATAATAACAAACATAGATTCCTAAAAGCTGGCCAATGGAAGTTAAGGGAAGAGCCCTGAAGACTCTCTTTATACACAGCTTGTAGGGTAGTTATTTATAAAGGCTCAGTGAGTAACATGGGGAGTTACTAAAGACGACTTCTAAACATCAGCTTTGGGTCCAAATACTGGTGTGTTCACATATACTTGCACCCATACACATGTGTGCCCTCACACACACGAGCATGTATACACACAGACAGATGTGCATACAGATTGTGTTTGTATTTGTATCTTCTTTGTAAAAGACAATCTCAGGTTGGAAAGATGGCTCAGCTGATGAAGGTACTGCTCTACAAGCATGAAGATCTAAGTTTGGATCCCAACAACATATGTAAAAAGCCTATGGGGGCAGCATACATCCATAATCCCAGTGCTAGGCTAACAGTGACAAAAGGGTCCTCCAGCCATGCTGGCTGGTCTATCTAGCCAAATACATGAGCTTCAGGTTCAATGAGAGGCTGTGCATCAAAAGAATGAGGTGAAGAATAACTAAGGAGGACACTTACCAGTGATACCTGGCCTCCATGCATACCACATGTGCTTGCATGCATATATGAACATGTACACACAAACAAGCATTAGTTCTCCCAACACACACACCTATTCAGTTCATGCATTTAATAGAAGAATTCAACCAAGTACCTTGTGTATGGTGTTTTCTACAGGGAAATGGAGTTTATTTTGTTGCCAGAACAAGGGAGGCAATTTCACTTCAGGGGTACATCCAGAGAGAAATTTATAATAATAATAATAATAATAATAATAATAATAATAATAAGAAGAAGAAGAAGAAGAAGAAGAAGAAGAAGAAGAAAAGGAAGAATAGTTATTATTAGTTATATATATATGCACACTTAGTGCATGTGAATATGTGGGTATGGATATGTATGCTGATGATAGCTGGGATTGTCTATTGCCTCCCTCTAACATTCTTGCCTTATTACCTTGAGACAGGGTTCGTCAATGAAGTTAAAACTCATAGGCTGGCTGGCAAGAGAACTCTTGAGATTCTCATCCACCTTTCTCCATGAACAGACCCTACCCAACACTGTGGTTAAGGTATGTGCAGCCATGTCTAGCATGTTATGTGGATTTGAACTCATGTCCTCACATCTGCACAGGAAGTACTTGAACCATTCTTCTAGCTTCCCTCTCATTACATTAATTTATTTGTTGTGTTTGTGAGTGTGCATATGAATGTACACAAGTGTTCACACAGTGGCTCACATGTGGAGGTCAGAGGCAACTGTGGGAGCCAGTTCTATCTCTCCACCATGGATCTCAGAGACAAAACTCAATTCTCAGGTTTGGCAACAGGAGCTTTTGCCCTGCCAGCTACCTTGCCCTGCCCCACTTTTGAAAGGACCTTGTTATGTGGCACAGACTATCCTATAACTCATGATGCCGCCATGTCTCACTAGAAACCCTATTTATTATGTATTTTGTTCCCCCAATATATTTAATTTCCACCATGGGATTCTTTTCTAGTTATATGATTTACCTTTGTCATAAAATAATTTCTTGGGAAGATGCAGGATGCAGTAAATATCCGGTCTGACTGTTCAGGGATGTTCTACCAAGTCAGGTATTGTGATGCACCACAGATGTATGACATTGTCACCTGCTCTTGGAAAGAGAGAGACACAGGGACCAGAAAACGATCATGTCCAGGTTTCCCTTTTCTTCTCTAAACATGTTCACATTTCATCTGCCATTTTGACTTTAGATAGAGCGAATCAAACTTATGATATAAGCAAGGAGATCAGTTCCCCTCACTTCCCCCAGATGATCAGGCAAGGTATTGTCAATGGGCTTCAGGGCTCTCTGATTCACAGAAAGCATCAAGAAATAATGATAGTGAATCCTGGAGCCAGAGAAGAGGAGGGAGAAGCAAAGGGAGAGGGAAGGAAAAGCGGAGGAAAGAGCAACAATGACCATCCTCGCCCTCTTCTGAAATAGAGACATAGTTCTGTTTTGCTTATTTAACTTGCTTAAGGAATTTCAAAAATGACTCTAAAATAAATGTGAGCATATACTCTGAGCAACCAGGAGCATTTTCTGAGACTGCATGTTTCCTGAGGAAATTCTGGAATTTTTTTTGCTTCTGGCCAGACTAGACTCTGTTCCTGCCCATCTAACTCTGCCAAAGCTTTGATCCTAAAGAAATACCTCTGTATTTCAAACTTAAACCCTTAATAGCAGACCTTGTGGTAGATGGATTTCACACGTGATATTACCAGTTCACACAGACTCTCCTATACCACCCTCACTGGGTACTGGGTACATACCACATGTCCAATCCCATCTTCCAGCCCTGGCCACAGCTTCCATCACACACATCACACACTATCTTTTTTTCCCCTCCAGTCAAGGTTCCTGTCCATTAACCATGCTTCAAAAGTGTCCAAGATTTCAAATCTCCCCCGAAGTGTTTCCCTCTTAAATCAGAACCAAGATAGAATTTTCTTCCGTATTCAGAGTTTGAAGATGAAACCCCAATGTGCAGCAACACCCCAAATGACAACTCCAATGCATTGGGTGTTGTTCAAGACTTGCCTCAAAACATTGTAAAAGAGCTTTGCATTTCATTGGTGAAAGTGGAAGCTATTGTCTGCTTATTTTTTAAAGAGTAAAAGCAGGCTAGGCAGAAAAATCCATGCCTGACATCCCTCAGTGGGATGTAAGAGGTAGGACACTGGAGAACCCGCTGACCCTCGAAGGATGATTGATGGACTCTGGCTCGGAGTTTCCTCAATGTGTTGACTTCAAATAAAACCTGGCTTCCACAGTGTCTTAGTGGTTACTGCACTTTATGACCATGAATTTCTTTGTTCTTGGTCTAAGACGGATGTTAAAATTGTTTGAAAACACTTCTTCTACCCAAATATTTATCCCTTCCATTTAAATATATTTGCCCCTACCACACACAAGGGCTAAGCATAACAATGAACACAGGGTTGGGAGAGAAGAGATCTTTCTGCTTTCCTCTGATCTAACATGTATTGGCTGTCACACATTATGCACAGCAACCTTGCTTGGCTATTGTTCATGCTCTGGGAGATTAAATACTGTATGTACATCCTCAGCTTGCACCTGCAATCCTGAGCTGCGGACATAGTTCATATGTTGTTTCTGCTCTTTTTCCTTGAAATTTATTGAACTTGAACAGATTTAGCCAATGCTAGTTTTCAGATAGATATTTGAAAATGGAATCAGTGAGTGTATTCATCCTTGTAATGGACACTGAGGATTTAAATTTTTGTTCTATACCCTCCCTTCTTCCTTCTCTTCCTTGATTACATTTCTCATTTTTTAAAATTAATTTTGTTTTGTTTCCCTTGGCTTTATGTTGGAGGAGTGGAGTAAGATGGAATACAAGAGTCTGACATTGCCTCAATGATTTATTCAAATTGTGCAAATTCTTCATTTACATTCTTTCCCTCTCCAAGACCTTATTTAGAGTGGTTTATTATTTCACTATTAGTGATTTGACTGGAAACAAACATGGAATCAAACAAACTGGAACTGAACAAAATACGATCTCTTGGAGGAACATGAAGGTCAGTGGCGCATAAGCCACCCATGGACAAGGTGGGTAGAAAGGTTGGTGTCCACAGGAAAATCTGTGAGAAGGTGCTTTTAGAGAAAAAACATTGTTAATGACAGTGATAGGTTTAGGACTATTTCCTTTGATCCCCTTAGATAGCTTCTGTTGAATGATATTCAAAAATAAATGTGGGGTTGTTTTTGTTTTTGTTTTTTTGCAATTTGATATATACTTCTTAAAGAAAAAATGTTTAGGCTGAACACTAAGCAAGATAAATACTTACAATTTCACCTAACCTAGAATGAAAATGAACACTTGACATATCAAATTCTCTATCCACATAATGTACATAAATAGGATCACAGTGTTGCGCATCTCTGAAACACGCTTTTAATCCTATTATGGGAGTCACTGACAACAATACAGAAGTAACCATGATACTACAATAAACCATCTTACGACATGACATGTGCCACATCATAACTCACTCACACCATCCTCTACGATAGAAGAATGTCAGCTGTGATCACTGACACAAAGAGAAACCTCCAAGAAGAGAAACATGAGTGAGAACAGCACAAGTGTGGAGATGAAGCCGGGTTTACTCTAAAACCACATTTAAAGCTTGGGATAGATGCTCCCAGATGACTCTTCTCAAAACAAACCAGCATAAATGTGATGTGCTACTGTGACCAATTCCTGAAAACCCACAGTATGGCAGAAATAAACATCGTTTGGTTGTTCTAAGATTTTTTTTCATTAATGTTGAATAACCTTTTCCTCTGCCCCATTGGCTGTGAGTCTATTTTAAAAATAAATTACTAATCATTTTCTTTGTTCATGATCTTTTTTCTTTCCCCCCTTTACTAAAGATCTAGACCACTTCGAGGAAATTAAATTGACTTTGGAAAAGTGAGACTTAAGTGGTGTAAAAACTCATTCAGAATTTCCATTTGTCTCTATATACATGAAGCTTACTATCAAACTACTCCTATGGAACACCATTTTCCCCTTAGTTTTAGCCAGGAGGCTGTGCTATTTCCTATGAATAAATACAGTCTGTCCAATTTAAAAAAAATTTTAATGGAATATCTTCCAATTCTAAGGTTTCCTACTACACTTTTCCCCTCAAAGGTTTGGTGCTGCTGCTCATTGACTTTATTAGAATCTAATAAAACCTGGTGTCATATTATATATACTGTTATTTCAAATTTAATATGTCAATATTAAAGTGTTGTGCAAAGATCTCGATTACTTCCAGATGTTCTACCAACTGACAAGTTCAAGGATCTCTGGTGCGTGTTATATGTTTGCCACAGTGAAAACTAATAGGAGATAATATTCAAGACAGAAAATGAGAAAGCTGAAGACTGAGAATTCTATCACAAATGCTACTCACACCTCACCTTCGTTAAGGTCTCATGCTTCAGCTGTAAACACCTCTGATACATTTGTCCACTGTGTTTGGCGACCACACTTTCCAAAGGGAAAGGTTTCCTACCACAAAATTATTATTCTTTACATTAGTCACAGAGATAGGAAAAGGGATTTTGTTTATTTATCTTGGTCATTAAAAAAAAATGTCTCCAAAGGCATGCTTTGTTGCTGTACTGGGTTTGTGAAGAACACATACAAAGCCAGCCCTCAGTTGGCCTTCATAAACAGAAGCCTTGAAACCGTGTGCTATAAAATGCATGCATTGCCTGATGCAAAGTCACTTTGTTAAACCGGCCATTAAAAGCTCATTCAGAGGACCCCTCAGAAGCTTATATCCACAACAGGTACTTAAAGCTGCTGAACCTAGAAGAAGAAAACACAACAAAACTAAAATAAAACAAACTAAGATTTACAAAGAACAGAAAGTTTACCCCCAAATCCAGATTTCCTCCAACACCAGCACTCCTACAAAGAACAGGTAATGTGACAAAATTGCCCCACTTCCAGTCACCCAACCTAAAGCCATGTCCCTCCTGCCCTCCAAGTATCAATCATCAGCCCAGCAAGGCAAATGAACTTTTAATCAATAACAGCTACTGTTTCTTGTACCAAGGACTGTTTATGATTTAAAAGGGAGAGGAAAAAAAAAACTAAATCAATCCTGATGTGAATGTTTTCCCTCTTGAGAAAAAGTAACACCCTGTGTCAAGGAGTGTAGTAATATATATTTATATATAGTAAACATTTACACACACACACATATAGCATTAAAATAAATTTGAATTTTTGTGCACATTGACTTTATGAACAACAATCACAGAATAATAACAACATTGGCTACTATGGATGGATGAGACCTATCAGCCAAGTGCTTTCAATTTTTGTCTTCATGGTGTTGTATTTTCTGCTTGCATTCATTCATTAGCATAGACAACTAGAAATAAAAGAGAATTTAAGAACATCTACTGGAGATGGTGGCTGCGCTGAGAGGGTTTGCAGCTGTTTAGATACAGGTATGAAGGATTAATCAGCTTGGGTGCAGGAGAAACAACAGAGGGACTTTTCGGCTACATAGTCAATGAAACTCATCAGATATGAAGACTTAGTATGCCAACACTAATAAAGTATTTCTACTCTGGTTGAAGATTCTTTTCCCTTTCTCTTTCTATATCCCACAGGTAACCCTTGTCGTGAATTGATAGAGTTCTGCTAACATTTTTAAACACAGTTCTAGACCTTTAATCCCCCAGGGATTCTGGTTCTTCTCTCTGTGTCTTTCCTTCCTCTAGGCTTCATCATCCATGTACTTTTGACTAATAAGTCCAAAGAACACTGGTGGTCAGTCTTCCTGCATCTTGATCATCTTGAGTCTCCCTCTAGCCAGAGACAAATCAAACTGGACTCTTTATGAAAATGGCTGCATTACTCTGACATGTTTTCACACAACCAGAAATAACTTCCCTGAAGATTACTGAAATGAAATCATCTTTCACCTAATTGAGAAAAGCTACACAGGCTTATGCCCAGTTTTAAAGAGTAATGTGATTGGGGGAAATGATGATTGGAGTGATTTCTTGACTGTTTTCTTTTACAGTTTGCTGAAATGGAACAAATCAATCCTGTCTTGATTATTTATAAAACCTTAACACCAATGGGGCGGGGTGAACTAATGAAACCAGGCACAAGGAATGTGGAAACTTCCATTTCTAAGCTGCTGGCACACATACACACATTAGTGTCTTGTAGCTTTCAAGCATTGAAGAAACAAGTTTTTTTTTTTTTTCCTCCAATGACTGTTGGTGAATGGCAAGCATTTGCACCTAATTACTCATCACTATAGCTGGCAACCAGGCAAAGGATCCAGCAAGAAGCCCACAGTTTTAAAGAATATAGACACTGGTACCTAGATGGAGGGGACTAACTCCTTGTACCCTCAGGCTGTTAAAGTGTTAAGAGAGAGCTGGAGTCATGGTTTCTCTTTGCAGAAATTCCATGTTTTAACATCCACTAAAAGAGGGCGACTTTCTAACATACAAGTCACACTCTGAAGTTGCTCTCAACTTAGAATACATCAGTGTCTCAGGAAAGAGCTTCTTTAAATGGAGCTGTCTCCTCTCTGTACTGTTCACACTTGTGTCTCATGTCTAGGACAAATGGTACAACGTGTCCTTTCTATGTCGTCCCCCCCCACCTCCGTCCTCTGAGACTCCAACTGTGCTCCTCATTCTCTCTTTTTTAGCTTTCACCACAGGTGAAAACATAGTGAGCTGAGATCAATAACATACATTGGGAGAGATAAGATGGGTGGATTTCTCAAAGACGTAGATGTGCAAATAGGAATAAAATTTTATCCAAGCTTTGAGCAAAACAAATACTGTGAGTCATCTAACATTTCAAAATAGAGCAGCCTGGCAGCAACCTCATTCTGCCCGAGAAAAGCACTTGTTGTTCAGCAGTGCCATGAATGTAATTATATTTGGTCATTGAGAAAGCATAAAATGTTATTATCCTGCTACAATTTTATTTGAAAATAAAATCTAGCATCTTCCAAAAATTGTAATAGATTAGATTTTATGGTGTTACTCTATTCTTATGATTGTTTACAATGAAGAGTTGAGCAATTTGAAAGAAGGGAAAGTGTGTACTATGAAATACATAGGTACTAATTGTAAATAGAACATGGAGATTGAAAATGGAGGTAACTTTTGGTCTCCCTCTGTCTTGTTTTTCCCCTTCTTTTTCTCTGCTCCCCCCTTTATCTTCCTTTATCTTCCATTATCCCTTTTTAAACTGGTGCTATTTCAATATTTATCAGCTAACTTAATGATGAGATAAAACTGAATAATGAATTCATGCCTGGCCCTATAAGAGGGTCCCCTGTGCCAAAAGAACTGTAGCTTGGTCAATAAGACAATGAATATAAAATGTTAATCCTAAAGGGAAGGTTAGATAATATATCAGCTGTCAACTATGAATGCAAATACTTAGAAGATAAGAATACAAAGTATAATATTTTAAAGTTCCATACTTTCAATAAATATATTTAATTGAAGTTTCAGTATGGACACACATATTATTGATATATTTTGCTGATATTATGTAATATAATTCTATTTTGTGACTTCCCTTTAATTATATGTACCTCCATCTAACTAAATAATCACTAAAATTCTATTATTTAATAGGCTATAAAGTGACTACTAAAGGAGAGCATTATAATTCCTTAGCTCTAATTAAATTATACAATGTTTCCCACTTAATTTTTCATTTAAAAACAAAGTTGCATTAGACAACTTTGTAGCCAAGACAATCTGTGCATTTGCATTTTTCCTTAGGGTTCATTTCAACATCTGGAATTACTGAATCAGAAAGGAGCTTAAAGTAAAATCTACTGAAGAACACTGCCACCACCAGCCCTCTAAGTTCTCCATATAAGAGAATTGTGTTAATGAGGCTGGCTTATATCACTTAATGTGATTTCCAGTCCTGTACATTTTCCTTCAAACAAGGTAATTTCATTATTCCTTATGACTAAATAAGACTTTATTACATGTGCATACATGCACATTTACCATATTTTTGTTACTGGTTTAATCTGGTGAGGGGCACCTGAGCTGTTTGTAAATAACACTGTGGTAAACATAGATGTGCAGGTATTTCTATAGTAAAATGCCTTTGATTTGGGGAATTATATACCCAGAAATTATATACCTGAACCACAGACTAATTGCAGTTTTGATTGCCTATGTTATCGGTATGCTGATTTCCATAGTGGCTAGAATAATTTTACATTCTCATCAACAGCATATAAGAATCCATTTCCTCCTGAATCCTTGTCAACAGTGTTGCTCTTTTCTTAGCAATAGTCTTTCTGAATAAGATGAAACAGAACCTCAGTGTAGTCTGGATTTCAATTTCCTTGATGGTCAAACATACTGAGCATTTTACCAGGGGGAAATGTTTTACTGGGTATTTATACTTGATTTGAAAAGTATTGAGTTAATTTGACCATTTATTGATGAGACTATTTGCTCTTGGAGTAATTAGTTGTTTTGTGTGTGTGTGTGTGTGTGTGTGTGTGTGTGTGTGTGTGTTCTGTAGATTGTTTCATTACACTGCTGTGTCTTTTGCTGTGGAGAAGCTTTGTGTTGTTGCAATCACTTTGGTTGATTCTCATTGTTGTTTCCCAGGCTACTGGAGTTCTCATCAATAATGTACTTCTCAGATCTGGACCTTGAAGAGATTGTTGCTTTTTGATAGAAATTGCCTCATCAATTTCAAGTCTTATATATTGTGTATTAAGTGTCTTCTCACATATCCCATGAATACCAGGTTGTAAAATCTATCTTAAGGGTTTTTTTTTTTTATCTCTAGTATTACTACTTACATTTCATTAATTATGCACTGCAACTTTTAGAGGAAGATTGCATATGTCTACTTGATAGATCCCTTGGGGATAAATATCTCCTTTACCTATTTTTGAGTTTTGCTGAGAAAGAAGTCCCATCTAGCTTTATGAACAACAAAAAAAAAACTGTCTTTAATTTTGATGCCCTAACATTGGTTGGACCCAGACCTTGTATATCTCTGATCTATTCAAAGATGAGACATTGATGAAATGAATGACTTCTCTTGTCATGGACAAGTATGTAATGTAATACTCTACATTACAGTAAACTCTTAAATTATGTTTCATTCTAAGCAAATCGGTTAGTTGATTGATTGGTTGGTTGGTTAATTGGTGATAGAGAAGAAAACCTGTAACTTTGCTACAGCAGTTTTTAAACCAGAATGTTGGAGACTGATGAACATGCAACATTCTATTTTAAGGTCTTTTGGGGAGGGAAAATATCCCTTTGCTTCTCTTTTCCTTACATATATTTTGTTGTTTCTATATTTCATTAATTTTTGGATCAAATTTCTTAGAAAAGGAGCACTCTCCAACTAGTTGTTTACTTCTGCACACATCCCCAAGTTCAAGGGCAGGGTGATTCCTTTGCACACAGCTTAGCACTCAGCTTCCAGTTAAACTCTGGTCCCATTGGTATGCTCTTTCTTTCAGTCTATGCTACAAGGAGTTTTGCATGCCAGAATCCATCTCTGGATTCCTCTCCACTCATCTTGCTTGCTTCTTTTATTATCTCCAGAGCTATTTGGAAACTGCTCTAATAAGTACCTTTGATCCCTCTGTGTTTTCCAAGGATCTCTCCATTTCTTCCAAACACACAGCTGACAGATTTCTGGAAGCAGCCAGTCTTTCTCAGAGGCACTGTGAGCTGCTGATATCTGAACACCCAAGGAAGGCTTTTTGGGTGACTTTGAGAGTGTGGGGGTTTGAGAACTGTTCTTCGTTATCTGGAAGTGAGTCCAGAAGACGTCCATCTGAAGATGAATCTTTTTAATCATCCAATATATATTTATTAATAACAATATGTGCTTATAACAAATATAAACAATTACCTAACTACTAAGCCCTAAGAATGACTATAACCCCTGTTACCTAACAACTAAACCTATTAATACCTATAACAATTATTATCTAACAACTAATTCTAACCTTTTAGAAGGATACAGTCTCTGGAGCAGGTCCTCAGTTGTCAGGAACACCTCAGGAGTAGATCCTTTAAGGCACTTAGTCAACAGTCTTTTTTCAGGAATATCTCAGACATAGGTCCTTTAGGGTAAATTGGCCATGGCAGCTTCACTTTAAATGAGGCTTGAGGCTTTCTTCTCTCGGGAAGGCCTCAGCTGTCTGTAAGCCAACTTACTCAGTTTGTATTAGCAACTCAGCTGCTCTGCCTCAGTCTTTGAGGCTGGCCACAGTTCCATTCAGGCACTGTGTGAACTGATTGAACCCCTCTAAGCAAAAGCTGTGCCACAGGGTAAAGTCCTTGGCCTTTTGTTGCTCTACTGATGCCTTCTCAGCTCACCAGCTCCTTTCTGCCTGAAGGAGAACTGGCTGTATTTTTCAGCTCTGTTTGAGACCAGCTTTTCAGTCTTCTGGTGCTTTCCCCACCAGATGACACAAGCTGCCTTACCTCTCTCTCTCCTAAAGTCACCTTCCTTTCTAAAGAAGTTTTTAGTTGTTGCTGTTGCTTTGTCTTGACTATAATTCTTAGAATGAATACTCCAAGCCATGGAGTTTTCTGCCTAGCCCAAAGAACTATCAACATCTCTGGGTCTGAATGAAGACCAATACCACTAACATTTTCATGGATAATTAAAGGTTCCACTGAGAGAAGGAAATACATGAATGGAGAAAGTTAAGCCTGGGGGTTCTGGAAACAGCTCTTCACTTGCTTGAGTCTCGGAGGTTTTAGAATTCCTATTTGTAAAAGGAGCTAATGTTATCAGGAATTTTCATACTTCCCCAAGGCCGAGTTAAGATTTCACAAGATGAGAACAGAGCAATTAATTGGAGAGTCAGGAAGAGCTCCCTGTGGTGATAGCCTTTTAAATTTGGAAAATAACATTTTGGTACTTTTCCCATATGTTAACCTATGCAAAATATAGCTAGGTAACAGTTATGTTGATAAGACATAGGCTGTTAAGAGGTTACACAATTATTTAATGTAGTAATGCTGCAGTAGAGGCTACAAGCACATATCTAAAGTTTGATGAAGCCTTCATGGACTCCTAGCTGGGTGGTATTTATTACCTCACCTTGCTATTTCCAACCACATTGAAAACAGAGCATTCATATGTTTCTCCTCTTTGTGTGGATATATCCTGAGGCCTTTCTCTTTGCAATGTTTATTAAATGTATCCAATATAATACATTTGATATATCCATATGGCTTAGGATACACAATATACTTAAAGCTTCAAATGTTAAAGTACTTTTCTGTTTCATTCAATACCTAGAAATGAATGGATGCTGAATTAAAATTATTTTGTTCACTATGTTTGAAGGTTTCTAGTAGTGATGTTTGCATTCAAGTTATAAATATTTTCATTAATATCAATTTTCTTGAGAGATAAAAATAAAAAATAGCCATCCTAGACAATAGCAACATTCATTTTTTTAGCAGAAAAAAAACTTCTGTTTCAGTTTCACAAAGCATCTAGTGAAAGGTAACTCATTTCTCATTTCAACCTGTGAGTTCTACGGTCCTAATGATCCTCCACAGCATTTTGTCTACCTATGAAGATCGAGCCAATAGGCAGTAAAATGAATTTTTTTAATGTTTATTTATTACTTCAGGTTATATCTCCATCACAGAACCCTCTTTCCACCCCTCCCAGTCCCACCCTCCCACCCTCTGTCCCCATCCCTTCCATCCCACTCTTCCAGAATGGAGTGTCCCTACCTATCAGTCCCCCACCCCAGTTCAGCAGTCATATGAGGGCCAAGAGCCTCCTCATACACTAGGGGCCTACAAGGCAACCCCACTAGGGCAAAGTGTCTCATTGACAGAAAACAAAGTCTATGTTCCTTTTCCCTTTGGTTCATTGGTTGTAATATAGTTATCCTGTACTCTATGGCTAAAATCCAATTATAAGTGAATAGATGCCATGTACATCCTTCTGAGTCTGGGATAGCTCACTCAGGATGAGTTTCTCTAGTTCCATCCATTTGGCTGAAAATTGCATGATTTCGTTGTTTCTGATGGCTGAGTAGTATTCCATTGTGTAGATATACCACAGTTTTTTTAATCCATTCCTCAGTTGAGAGACATCTGTGTTGTTTCCAGTTTCTAGCTATTACAAATAAGGCTGCTATGAACATAGATGAGGAAGCGAATTCTTTTTTTTTAGACTGAAATTATTCATCAGGTGTCTCCAACCTTTTAAATGTAACACAGTATCATATACAAAATATATGCCCAGGAGAGTTATAAAATACTGTGGAAAATACCCTAAAGTTTTAAGTTAGTTTATGATTTTTTTCTAGGCCATATCCATAGTCATCCTTGGCCTTGCACAGCCCATGGGTGACAGATTGAACACGTCCAATCATTGACTTTAACTACGGTTGGTAAAATACAACATATTGCTGCTGATAACACACCATGGCTCGTAGAAAAATGAAACTCTATTTTTCAATGTATCTGTGCATTCACTAGATAAAGAACTTCAACAGATTATATAATTTGTTTATACCTGTTTCTGCATGGATAGCATGAGGGTCATAGTAATTTGAGAGTTAAGATTTGGTGAAATTAAAGTAGAGTACTTCACACGCTTATAAATATGTCACAGTGCATTTTCCTCTGACTTTAAGGCTTAGAAGTGTTGGGAATAGTTTTACTGTAGAACAGAATTCTGTTTTCTCAGGATGCTTGAGTTCACCCTACCAAGAAGCATGCTCCAGACATGCCGAGCAGGAGGAATTTTTTAAACATAGTTAATGCAGAAAGGATATATTTAAGTGTTGAATAGTGCAGTAGGATGACTATAGCTTATAGTAGCTTATTATGTAACTTATAAAGAAATGTTAGATATTTATGAATATGGAATGCTACTTGCCCTGATTTGATCACTGCATGTTGTACATTACTTTATCACACTGTACCTTATAATGATACTCAATTATAACTTTTAAAATAAAAAAAAGGAATGCAAACTGATTCTTACCTTCATTGAGATTCTTACGTACATGTATATGGCAGCAGAAGAGGCTGAAATGCTCTAAGAAGAATGAGTGTAGTTGTGAATGTCACCAGTAGGCACAGGTTGGAGATGAATGTCAGCAATGTCATCTCTGAAATAGAAAATATGTTGGAAAAATAATCAGATAATCCTCAGGTGGCATTCTATGGGAGCCAAAATATAGATTCTCACTATAATCACTTGATTCAACTTCAGAAGGTATGTTCCAGATGATTTACAGCCTTCCACAGCAGGCTCAAGGTCAAGGACAGCTAGCAGGCAGTGAAGGGAAAGCTCCTGACTGCCATCAGCTGAGTAGGAACAAGACAGGACAATG
Organism: Lophiomys imhausi; assembly: GCA_907164525.1. NCBI lineage: Eukaryota > Metazoa > Chordata > Mammalia > Rodentia > Muridae > Lophiomys > Lophiomys imhausi. Next base: position 768,410 of record CAJQZJ010006256.1, on the reverse strand, counting down.
GACTGGACTGAAGACAAGATTAGTTTCATAGCCTTGGTCAGTGTGTCTCTGCTGTCACACTGTTTGATGATACTCAGAATAGCCCTACATTGCCACATTTCACCATCTTCGGCAGAGAGAAGTGATTTTGCTGAGCACATAGTAGAACTTAGATGGCCTCTGAATTGCTAAAAATTGAAGGTTTAAAGCAAGTGTTCTGTTTACAGAGGCAAGAGACTGTGACATTACAAAATATTTCTATTTTTAAAGTATAGCCAATCCTCATTAGTAGTGGATTCTGTACTTTCTTATTTGCTACAACTAGTGTGTAATTTTGAAATCCATATCTATGGCAGACTAAGGTAGTGTTATGTTCTGTATGTTCTTCTCAGAGATTATTAAATACCATATTTGTGATTCTATGCTTTTAATGGAGGTCTTGCTGTTTAAACTGCTTCCAGCCTCATGCTGAAATATTGTCAAGTTTTCTGAGCACAAGAAACCTATGATGTATCTTAGGGAGAAAAATACCCATGGTAGATAAGCATCATTCAGGCATGCATTCAATTTTAATGAGTCACATGACTTAGTAGTTCAATTAAATAATGTATTTTAAAACAAAGCAAACATAAAATACAATTGTGTATTGATCAGTTGATGAAAATGTTTTCAGAGGCATGTAGGAACCTAATCCTCTATTTCCCTTACAAGAATTGGTTTAGTGTTTAGAAATTCAGTGCTTATTGGTGTATTCATTGTTGTTCATTCTGTTTTGCTCTCACTAGGAAAATTGCTACTATGGTTTGAATATTAAATGTCCATCACAGACACATGTTCTAGAGTGCTTGATCCCCAGGCACTGCTTAGGAATATTGTCGAGTTGATTTGTGGCCTAGTTAAAACTAAGCAGGCTTTGAAGGTGAGATCCACCTTTAGTTCTGACAAACTATCTCTGATTCCTTATCCATCAAGATGTGAGGTTCCTCTGCTGTGTGCTCCAGCTGCCATGAGCTTGCTCATCTCTTCCTTTCTATGATGAATGGAGAGCATGAACCAAAAGACATTCTTCCTCTGTTAAGTTGCAGCCATGAGGAAAGCAATTGTGATGGTTACCTTTAACTAACAGCTCTACTTATCTAGAATCATGACACCAAATGAGGGATTGTCTAGATTAAGGCAGCCCATGGGCTTGTCTGTGGGGGGATTCTCTTGACTGGTTAGCATTGGGGTGGGAAGCTCCGCCCCTGATAGATGGCACTGTTCTCTGGGCAAGGTGCACTGGATTGTATGAGAGCAGAGAAAGCAAGCTACATACCAGAACATCATTCCCTGCGCTTCACTGTGGTTGGGACATGGCTTGTTACTTCAAGTTACCGCTACCTTGACCTCCTTACAGTGATAGACTGAAACTTGAAATTGAGAGAAGAGAGGAAGGAGGATTAGAGAGACTCGGAGGAGACAAGAACAACACATGAAGATCAATAGAACCAACCAACTTAGGCCCCTAGAGGCTTACAGAGACTGAAACACTAACAAAAAAAAAAAAAAAAAAAAAAGAAAGAAAGAAAGAAAAAGAAGAAAGCTTAGACTAGACCTGGACACACACCCCATACAAATATCGATTTTAGGCAACTTGGTCTTCATACAGATCCCTTAGCAAGTGGGGGAGGCGCTCTCAGTCATGGACTCTGTTGCCTGTTAGTGAGGCACTTTACCCTAGCTTGGCAGCCTTGTTGGACCTCAGAGCAAGAGGAAGCTCTTAGCCCTCATGATGAACTGAGGTGGGTTGATATCTGCGGGCCCCCTCACCTGAGGAGAAGGATGGGAGGGAGAAGAGGAAAAGGGTGAGACTGGGAGGGGAGAGAGGTGGGGGCTGTGATGATCAAGATGTAACTTGAATTAATAGATAAATGTTTTTTTTTAAAAAAAGAGGCAAATAAACCCTAGCTGTTCTGCAATGGTATTTTATCACAACAGTAGTAAAGGAAACTAGATAATAAAACAGATAATTTATACTGGAAGATATGGCTTTGGTTAGGTGTTTTGTCACAGATGATGGGACAAAGGAGAGTTTATTGACAATTTAATCCAAATACATAATTTTGCATACATAAATTGAGTCATATATGGCTTATGCTATTGCTCTAAATATCAATGTGTTTGTTTGATTGGGAATGTTAAGATGCTGGACTGTGTGTCTCAGATATAAGAGAATAAAGAACAAGGTATCATTGCCTCCATGTTTGGGAGTGGCATTGTGCAATGACAAAAGACCTGTACTGGGATTAAGTGAGATCCGTGTAATAATATTTTTGTTCTATTAAAGTATTTACTATTATTGTAAGTATGACTTACTTAGACAAGTAAGTCAACAAAGCTTCCTTCTTTAATATATTTTTCTTTATTTTTCAAGGACACTGAAGAACTCAATCTTAAATTAGGGCAAATAGGAAAAACATGGCTAACTTGGACCAAATTAGATCATTAAGAGAAATATGAGTTATGAAGGTAAACTTCCAGAGAAGCATAAAGGAAACTGTGTGACTCAAATGATGGTATCAAATTTAACAAATGCTTGCACATCTGCTTTGGGTAAAATATTTTGCTTTGTGTGCCAATATTCGTCTTTTAAGGTGTGTGTTATGGTAACACTATTATCATCTCAAATTCATTTTTATATACAGCTAGGGCATGATGAGATAACAGCAATGCATAGGCATAATCTGTCCTAAATTGGCTTTTTTTCTTGGCACATTCTTGTTTTCCACACAATGTGCTTTTAAAACAATAATTTCCAGAAAAGTAAAGATTCAGTAAGTGAAATGGTTTATCATTATAGAAACTCATTGTCTAAGGTGAGACTCCAGAATCAGATCTGAAAGCCAGATCAGCTTGATCTTGCCCTTAGTGATGGGACACTGGTCCCATCTATGGCTGCAGAATAATCAACTATTGTACTTGTACATGGATGAAACAAAATAGACCCGCTCATACGTATATTGAGAGACTTGGTGCTAATTCATATCTGAGGCCTACATTAGTGGGAAGTTCTGTTTTACTCTTGCACAATTTCTCAAATGGTATTATCAATTGACCTTCATACTGCTTTGTTAATGTGTTTTAATCTTCTGAGAAAAAAGGGATTATTTGCCATAAACATATTGATATGGGCTGTTTCAGGCATTGTCTTGTTTAGTTGTTAAAGAAAACCATCAAAAGGAGTAGCTTTATTCCCGTTTTGGAGTAAAAAGATAGAGATTATGCAGCTAGCTGGTGGAGCCAGTGTTCACATACAAGGGTGTCAAGATATGCCAACTAAATCTCATCCTCTTTTCACTCCTTTGTATAGTTTCATGTTATAAAAATTTCAGATTTGAAATGTCTCTTAAAGATCCAAGTGTTAAAGGTTTAGTCCCAAGCCCCTGGTACTACTGGGAAGTAGGGCCTACTTAAAAGACATTCAGTCTCTTCCCTTGATTCTCCACTTCCAGGATTAACTCTGATTGTGTTGTCTTCAACAAATGGTGCTGGTCCAACTGGATGTCGACATGTAAAAGAATGAAATTAGACCCATACTTATCACCTTATACAATACTTAAGTCCAAGTGGATCAAAGACCTTAACATAAGCCCAGTCAACTAAATCTACTAGAAGAGAAAGTGGGGTAAACCCTTGAACTCATTGGCACAGGTGACAACTTCTTGAACAGAACACCAACAGCTCAGGCTCTAAAACCAACAATCAATAAATGGGACCTCATGAAACTGAAAAGCTTCTGTAAGGCAAAAGACACTGTCATTCAAACAAAATGACAACCTACAGATTGGGAAAAATCTTCACCAACCCCACATCTGATAGAGGGCTAATATCCAAAATTTAAAAGAACTCAAGAAATTAAATGCCAAGAAACCAAATAATCCTATCAAAAATGGGGAACAGAGCTAAACAGAGAATTCACAAAGGAAGAATCCTTAATGGCTGAGAGACACTTGAAGAAATGCTCAGCATTCTTAATCATCAGAGAAATACAACTCAACTCAAGATGACTCTGAGATTCCATCTCACACCTGTCAGAATGGCTAAGATCAAAAGCTCAAATGGCAGCACATGCTGGTGATGTTGTGGAAAAAGAGGAACTCTCCTCCATTGCTGGTGGGAGTGCAGGCTTGTACAACCACTATGGAGGTCAGTCTGACGATATCTTAGAAAACTTGGAATAGCTCTGCCTCGGGACCCAGCCATACCACTTCTGGGTATACATTCCAAATGATTCCTCACCAAATCACAAGGAAGTTTCCTCATCTATGTTCATAGCAGCCTTATTTGTAATAGCTAGAAACTGGAAACAACCCATATGTCTCTCAACCAAGGAATGGATTAAAAAACTGTGGTCCATCTACACAATGGAATACTACTTAGCCATCAGAAATAATGAAATCATGCAATTTGCAACCAAATGGATGGAAGTAGAGAAGCTCATCCTGAGTGAGCTAACCCAGACTCAGAAGGATGCACATGGCATCTATTCACTTATCATTGGATTTTAGCCATAAAGTACAGGATATCAATACTACAACTAATGCACCAAAGGGAACATGAAAATAGACTTTGTTTCGTGTCAATGAGACACTTTGCCATAGTGGTGCTGCCCCATAGGCCCCCAGTGTATGAGGAGGCTCTTGGCCCTCATATAACTGCTGAACTGGGGTGAGGGACTGTTATGTAGGGACATTCCACTCCAGAGGAGTGGGATGGAAGGGATAGGGTTAGAGGGTGGGAGGGCAGAACTGGGAGGAGTGGAAAGAGGACACTGTGATGGAGATGTAACCTGAAGTAATAAATAAATATTTGTTGGGGTAGTGTTAAGCATTCTAAATGTTAATTAATTGGACCTGTTTGCTATCTGTTACTTACATTGACTCTGATTGGTTAAATAAAATGCCGAGCCCTGAGATTGGGCAAAGGCAGAGAAAGGTGGGACTTCCTGAGATTAGAACAGGAAGCCTGCACTTTAGACAGAGGATTAATTGATTCCAGCAAGGAGCAGGAAGAAGGAGGAACACACCATGGGTTAGAAAAAAGAACCTCATTCCACATGGCCAGGAACATCGGCATGGCATGGAAAATGGCAGTCCAAGGGGACGTATGTATATATGGGATCATATTTGGGTAATAGACTTAAGAGCTAGATTAGTTGGGCCAAGATTGCTCAATTCAGGCCAAGGCTTATTAAAATCCACGTGGTCTCTGTGTGTACTCATTTATAATGTCTGGATAAGAATTAACTGCCACCAAACCAATTAATAATAATCTAAATACTGGTAATTTATTTAAAAACTTCTATAAATGGAGCCCAATGCAATTTAATTAATTATTTTTTACAAATATTAAAAAAGGAAACATTCAGAAAAATTGTTTTTAAGTCCCCCTTTAAAAAGTATTTAATAAAAGTTTGTGTTTAGTTAAAAAAATTCAGTCATTGGGGAGTACCCTTGAAATGATATTACAAGCTCAAGAGAGAGAGGTAGATGGATAGATAGATGGATGGATGGATGGATGGATGGATGAATGGATGGATGGATGGATGGACGGACAGAAAGACAGACAGACAGACAGACAGACAGACAGACAGACAGACAGACAGATAGATAGATAGATAGATCTCTTTTGCTCAAACATCCTTATTTCACAAATAGTTCTTTATGGACTACTGCCTTGCTACCATCTGGAGAACAATGAGGCCAACAAACACAGACTGAAACCTTCAAAATCACAAGCTAAGTAAGCTTTGCCTGCAAGTCGGCCATCTTTGATTACTGATTACCTTACTTTTTATCTCAGCAACAGAAATCTGTCTAAAGCATGCCCCATATATATGTTTTCCATATAATACTATGAGAATCCATACATTACTTTTCTCTTTTTTTAGCCATAGGCCATGTGTGTCAGAGTCACCTGGGACACTTAATGATGCCAGCACCTGGACTCCATCCCTGAACTGTGGGTCAGAATTTTGATGAGTGAGAGTCTAAAACCTACTTGGTTAATGAGCTTTCCAAGTAACAAGCCTCTCATGTTCTCTGAAGGTTGAGACACAATGATGTATGTGTTCATATACTTCAAACGGAGTGGAGAAATATGTATGTCATAAAATTCACAGAGGATATATTGGTGCTTACAGCAGGTGCTTTCAGTGAATGACCTGCCAATATCCCTTGAGCCTTGGTCATGTCATTCAAGATAGTTAGCTTCAACTGTTGGTTTCTGTGTGCCTTTCTGTGGACTGATCATGCAACCCTTAGATGGAACTCTATATGTACATATAGTAAAAGTAGCAGAAAATTTACTATCTCTCTTGTTCTCCTGTCTTCTATGATTCATAACAAATGGTTATGAATGGTTAGAACTAGAGTGTAAATCCTCCAGTATTTTGACCAATTGAGCAAGTGACTCTGTGATTTGGTGTTCTATACAGTAGCACCACAGTTTTTTTGAGACCTCAATAATATTCAGTTCCAGTGGCTTTGCTGATGGTAGCTTAGGATATCACCATTATTCTCTGTCCTCTTTTTCTTCTTCACTCTCCTATTTTCCTCCCTTTTTCACGAAATTGTCCATTATCACTAACCTGTATCTTGATCCTTGTCTCTGGGTCTGCTTCTGGGTCAAGAGACCAGAAAGCATTCAGCCAAAGGCCCTCCAACCATAGCATTTATTTATACATGTAAGGTTACCAGGAGAATTTGTGGAGGGAAATTAAAGCATTCTATTTCCTGAGGAGGGCTGGAATGCCTAGAAAGTTAAGGATGTGGGGATAAGATACTTGTTTGCAGAGCACCTTGCTGGTTATGGGGGCCAAAGAAAGACACTGGCCAGAACCTGTCTTTAAATAAACGGTTTACTGAATGAGGTGCTGAGACCATAGAAGCCTCTGGGTGAAAACATAGCTCGACTTCTTCTTCCTTATCCCTATGCTGAACTGTCAACCCAGTAAATAATTGTTTACTCATTTTCTTGCTTCCACCCATCATATTCAATCCTTGCACACTATGTCTGATGTTTATGACTACATGCTGGAAGGCTTCCATAATGCTCCCTTTCATGTTGTTTGTTTAAAAACACATGTAATTCCTTATTTGGGGGGGTGGGGTCAGGGGGTCTTTCTGTTTCCTCTCATAAATTTCTCCCCTTTTTTTTTTCAAAGTAATTTCCATGTCTTATATTTAAACTTCAAATGTTGCTTCTTTCACAAGGTCTAGTCCATTTGTAACTTCTCACCTCTGTTTTTCAGTCTGTGATTTCTACAGATACACCAAACCACAAACATCCTTTCAATATACTAGGAATAATCATGTTTTAAAATATCACCAGTGATGATTATTACCAATAGTATGAAAAAAAACCCTTCGTGTTCTGCCTCTGTTATTGTCTCCATTTGAAACCCAAGTGTTTTAAAAATGTTACTTCTTTTACTCAGCATTCTAGTCTCCATATACAAAACCAATTCTTCTTCTCTGATCCTCCATTGCCTGAGATTAAAATATAAATTGGAAGAAAATGATTACAGCTCCCTGAAGAAGAAAAAAGCTAATGTTTTGTGTATACTCAGCCACATGCACTTCCCTTTGAGAATGTACCATGAGAGAACAATGCACATTCCTGATTCTAAGAAGCTTCAGAAATGTATTGTCACAGAACCACCATGTGAGCTACATTTTTATGACATGTGAGTCAAATAGAACCAGGGAAAACAAATGAACTTTGTGAGTATTAACCTAAACTATACTGAGGCCTACAGTGGTAACAAAGGATATCATCCTGCTTAAACAAGATCCAAGGAGTTTTGGAAAAGAATGGAAGAACCATAGATTTGTTATTGGACAAAGAAGAGAAGAGAAATATGAGTTGTAGATCTGTGAAGATGAGCCTGGTTTCAGCATCATAGAGTCCAGCAAAGCACAGTGAAGTTTAAGAAAGTGAACTCCAATCTGGGAAACATATGAAGGATGATTAGTTAGTGATTTATAACCCTCTTCTTGGCAACAAGGAAAGTGTTGGGTGAAAAGTAATGAAGAGAGGGAATCCATCTTGTCCTATAGTAATCTGTAACTGTTCTGTTCTTGTGGAGTCTAGGTGTCAATCCCTGGTGTCCAGTACAGGGTCAGGCTCCATGTCCCCTTAACTGAGGTTCCGAATCTCCTTTGGGTCACCTAGTTCTAGGAGTCAAAGAATTGTGACTGAGAGAAGCAAAAACTACCTTTTCACCTTAAAAATGTACAAATATTTTTTCCTCCATCCAACTAGAGTTGAGATGTCCAGCCTAACTTTTATGATTAAAATATCTTTCCCAAAATCTAGTGATGATTAGCATTCCCACTTGTACCATATGCAATCATCATTTCTTAACAGGAGAACATTTAAAAACCAAGGAAACAATAAAGAGAATTCAATCCCATAGAATAAAAATGTCATAAAGCAAGTTTGATAGCTCTCTTTTCCTACACATATTTGCATGACTAAGGGAAGCACTGAAGGAGGCCAGACAAAACAGACACCACTTATTCATATCAAATTTTGGATAAAATTTTGACTGGGAAAAAATAAATACTGTCACAAGGTTTGTGCCTTAAGAAAGCTGGTAAGCAGTAATGTCATAGGGTTGGATCTGCATGACTATGCATGCCATCACATAGTGCCTTCTCTCTCTCTCTCTTTTTTTTTTTTTACCCACTAAAAGAGACAGACCTTGGACGATGTACAACTCTGGATATATAGGAATGATGTTCTCTGCATGGCCAAAGGGAAATGGTTCAGACATGTGCATTCCTGAGGCCAGTTGAGTGGTATGGTCCTGGTGAATTCCTGTATGTTTGAATCAAGGTAGCCACAGGGATGGTGACGAATATGGATAATTTAGAATTACCCTATCCAGGATAAGTATGCATGTTAAGATATAGTGAGAGGGAAAAAAATGGCTTCCAGCCATGCTGACTATCTTTCTTTGTGGGTTTGTTGCATCACTTTTTACAAATAACATTTTTCCATCAGATGACTGAAAGGATACAGATTGGTTTGAACAGTATTTAAAATATATAAACAAAGAAAAATATAGAAAGATCTCAAATCTATATCACCTAAAAATGGGATATCGTTTTCTTTATGTTATATCAACTTCTGATCTTTTTCTACACATAATTATATCATATAGTATATATGCTTTATGTCCTGCCTTTTTTTACAATATACAATGCTGCAAATATTTTAGGCCATTGATATTCTTTAAACATTTCTTATTTAATGGGTGTCTAATATTTCATTGTATCACTGTGTACTGGGTTATTTGAAATGTTCATGCTGTTGAATCTTAAAATGCTTCCATTATTTTACTACTATGTGTATGTAGCAGGGTGATACTCTTGACAATTTCTCTAAAGCATACTATTTTCAAGAGGTATTGCAATTTCTAAGGTAACTTGACTAAAGTCCAAACCAGCAAGCTTTTTTTTCTTGTGTTCCACATACTCTGTTGATATAAGACCATTATTTCCTTACAGCCTCTGTTTTTCTGTTTGTCCATTGATTTAAAACTAATGGGCCTTCTGTTAAGAATTGCTCCAGATGAATCTTCTACCTCAGTGCTTCATCTTGATTGTTCATTATATTAAGTGCCAACACCCATTCTTAATATATAAAACATCCCCATTGACTGGGTTCACCATCTCTCTGATGCTCAGATTTCTTTCAACCACTGAGAAGCATCCTGCTTGTGTACTGAGGCTGCTTTCTGGACCACAGACCCCTTTCCCTCAGATCTCCTATTTGATCACAGCTTGGTTCACCTGCTTGTAATAGAATTCCAAAGGTGTGGCTCCCCAGAGCCTCCTGAAGGCTCTGCCTAGTGCAGGACACAGCATGAGACTCACACCTGCAACACATTTACTTAGGAGTCTAAAAGAAAAACACCCTAACCCATGCCCAGGGAGACAGAGATAGAAGAGAGTGTGGGTCTGGTTTAAATGTATGAATTATTACTCTTGAAAAGAAAATAAGGAGGAAGCCAAGCTACTGTGCACTCAAGCCTAAGTGAAGGCAGCAAGTGTACCAGGGTCGAGCTAGAAGGGAAGCCATAAGAGACAGGGAGTCTGGTTCTCTTTCGTCATGAAAAAGGGTTTAACTGTTTGGCTCCCATTCTACTGAACAGCAAATGGAAAAGTAGTATTACCTGGTCCAATTATCACAATATAATGTGTGTAAAAGTAAAATTTCATATTCAGTGTATTGTAGTCCTTGGAGGAAAAGGAGTTAACATGTAACCATAATTCCTAACACGAGAACTCAGATAAATCTGGTGTTGCCTTTGGCTCTAGTGTCTAAGTACGTAACAGCACTGTAATTCATTGTAGGCCCTGAAGCCTCTTCATGACATGAGGCATGCCTCAGGGTACCATCTCCTTTAAGATATATCCAGCAAGCAGATGCCAAACACTCCCGATGCTTAATTGGCATTACTTCCATCTTCCTCAGTTTCCACATTTGCTTTAATTTCTCTGCCACAGCCACTAAACATGACTTCTCATATTTTTATTATTATTGCTGTTATTATTATCATTGACATGATCACCAGTTACTTATCCCAATAAAAGTAGCAACCTCTGTGTCCAAGCTGGAGCACAGATTGGAATATAGCTAGTTCTGAATAGGCTTTAGGAGGCTGGGAGGAACTCGGAAGCCACTGTAGCGCATGACTCCCACAGTCCCTCTTTAGAACAGGAAGGAGCCTTTTTTATTTTAAAGGTGAAGATATCAAAGCCTAGAATGTCAAAATTACACTATAGTTGAGACTCTTGAGACTCACATAGAAGTTTAGTTCTACACATTTTGAACATTGTAGTTTTACCTTCTAGAAGAATCTATCCAGTACAGTGAACAGTTGTTTTGGGTTTTTTCCCCTTTACTAGCCAGCGCAACCAGAAATGCAAAATATGTGGGATTTAACTTTGAAAAATTGTTCAATTCTAGGTTGCGGTCATCTCCCTTTCCTGTTGGAGAAATTTAACTGGCCTGGGCTTGGTTGGTTAGACTTGACAGTCTTGCTATGGTGGATTGTGAAATGTTGCACATTTGGTATGGAAATTACCCAGGGAGTGTGACTCTTCATCCTGACATGCCATTGATGCTGGAGTCCAGGTTTTGCATTGTAACTTCTCCTTTTATGTTACAGAAGAATTCTCTTTTTTTCTATGGATTTTCTTTTTCATTCACTAGAAATGTGTTCTTTTACATTCCCCAGACCTGGAGAACAAACTCCGCCAGGTGAATTCAATTTGTTACTTTGCTGACCACCCCACTACTATGTCTACCCTCCCTTTAATTTTTAAAGGGATAGTGTTCCACTGGTGGGCTGTTATGACATACTTATAGAAAAATAATAACTTATTTAAGGCCACTCTAAAAATAGCCCTTAAATGAAGCAAAATGGCATGAATAAATGCAAAATATATGTTTGTGCAATTCATACAGTTCGTGTGATTCAGGATTTCTGTCACAGCTCATGGCTAAAATGCTAAGAATAACAAAGTGATTTATATCTCAATTTAAATTCTCTTGACATATTTTTTAAACTCAGTTTCAGCAATGTTTATTTCCTGATTGTCTTTTCTAGCAAAACTTGTCTCAGGATGTCTTCATGTGATGCTTATAGTCATATCTGACCCTTATGTTTCCAGCCGGGGTCCAACATTCCCAGAAACCCGCAGAACTTAATGAAACTTGTGTCTAGAAAGAGAGTCACCCTAGTGAATAAAGTTTAACTAGTACACAAAATCAAACATTTAAAACATAGGAATATTTAATGAAACAGCATTGAAGCCTAATATATTACTTCCCTGTGTCTGAGGGACTAAAGGATCATGGGGACAAGAAATGGCTAAATAGACAATGAGAGTCCTTTGCTGAAGAATATGATGACAGTCCTTTGAAGCTGAACTTATTGGTGCTATTTTCTTTCCACCACTTTGATTCTCTCTGTTTATCTATTTTACTCACAGATATCTGATGCTTGTCACTGTCCTCAAAGTCCAGTGTCCAGGGTCCTTTTCAGAGCTCACAGTCAAGTGCAGAGGAACTACCTTTTTTTTAAGTGTTTATTTATTACTTCAAGTTACAGATCTCCACCACAGTGCCCTCTTTCCGCACCTCCCAGTCCCACCTTCCCACCCTCTACCCCCTCTCCCTTTAGTCCTACTCCTTCAGAGTGGAGTGTCCCTACATATCAGTCCTCCGCCCCAGTTCAGCAGTCTTATGAGGGCCAAGAGCCTCCTCATACACTGGGGGCCTACAAGGCAGCACCACTAGGGCAACGTATCTCATTGACAGGAAACAAAGTCTATGTTCATGTTCCCTCTGGTGCATTGGCTGTAGTACAATTATCCTGTACTATACAGCTAAAATCCAATTATAAGTGAATAGATATCATGTGCATCCTTCTGAGTCTAGGTTAGCTCACTCAGGATGAGCTTCTCTAGTTCCATCCATCCATTTGGCTGCAAATTGCATGGTTTCATTGTTTCTGAGGGCTGAGTAGTATTCCATTGTGTAGATGTACCACAGTTTTGTTTGTTTGTTTTTTTTTTTTTTATCCATTCCTCGGTTGAGGGACATCTGGGTTGTTTCCAGTTTCCAGCTATTACAAATAAGGCTGCTATGAACATAGATGAGGAAACATCCTTGTGGTTTGGTGAGGAATCATTTGGATGTATACCCAGAAGTGGTATGGCTGGATCTTGAGGCAGAGCTATTCCAAGTTTTCTAAGATATCGCCAGACTGATTTCCATAGTGATTGTACAAGCCGGCACTCCCACCAGCAATGGAGGAGAGTTCCCCTTTCTCCACAACTTCGCCAGCATGTGCTATCATTAGGAACTATCTTTTTAATAAGCATTCAGAACACTAATCCAGACGGCCCTTTGAATCACTTTTTAAAAGTTTTGTAACACACAAAATTAGGATAAAGCCACATATTGGACTCCAAAAATGACTAAGAAAACATCAAACTAAAAGTGACATAAATTTTAACAGTCATGGTAAATTATCATTATCACCATGACTACCACACATCGGCTGTTATTTTGGATTATGTTCATTTATTGGTTCAACGAGTCCTCACAATAATGTTATTGCTTCCATTTCTCAGTGAAGGAAATGCTCAAAAATTAAATAACACACTCAAGGGCAGGGTCCCAGATGTGACTCACTCCAGATGAGCCAAATCCTGTACTATCTCACCAGGGCTATCTTACACCATAAATCACAATAGAAGGCAACATACAGCAGCTGGGAAGATACTCAGTTGGCAAAATACATGCCTTGAAAGCACAAGGACTTAATTTTGATCCCAGGACCCATGTAAAAAATATAATATAATTAAAAATACAAGCACACAGTAGAGCAATATTGTAATCTTATCCTCTTCCTGGAGACAGAACAAACCTGGCCAGTGAAGCTCTCTGTCTGTTTGTCTGTCTGTCTGTCTCTCCCTCTCTGTCTGTCTGTATCTGTCTCTGACAGTACCTGATAAATGATACCTGAGGTTGTCCTCTGTATTCCCCAAACACATGACATGCATGAACCCCCACACACATGAACATTCACACACACACACACACACACACACACACACACACACACACACACACACCATACCACACCACACCAAGCACACAAAGGAAACATGTGAGTGTGACACAAAAAGCTGTTTCTGTAAGTACAGTGGATAGGAAACTTACCAAGTGTCTAGTGTATGCCATATGCATGTGTTCTCAAAACTTTACCACTTAGTGAGATATAAATTATTATATTTTACATTCAGTCTCATCTTCCAGGGATGTTAAGAAAGTAAATGCACAGCACATGTTAGCTTCTATTGTTCTTACCATCACGTTAACATTTTCAGTGATGGGGCTGCAGTGGATCAGTGCATGGGAGCACTTGATGCTCTCACAGTGGATCCTTTCTGTCTCCAGATGATGAGCAGCTCATAACTGCTGGCAACACCAGCTCAGCAGATCTAGCATCCTCTTCTGTCTTCTATAAGGCCTGTATTCATACGCAAACATTGCTACCATTTCCCCCTGCCTGTATACACATAATTAAAAATAAAATGTTAAAATTGGTGAAATTATAAATATCGATAGGATTCATCATAATATTTTCATATAGATGTCCACTCAGGAATGGATAAATCAAGTTTATGAATGTATCCATTACCTGACATACTTTTATGTGGTATAAATATTTAATGCACTTCTTGCCAATGATGAATTGCCAGTATTAAATATGAGAAATCCAGTGATAGGAGCTAGTGAACTTGCTCCAATTTACCTACTGGAAAGATCTGCCTGGCGTGCTCTGTGGCCACAGAGCCTCAGGGAGACACAAAGGCACTTTCAATCCAATGACTTGGGAAAGCTTCACTGAGAAGGTAGCCCTAGAGTCTGACCTTCCAAGATGAACTAGAGTCCCAAGGGCAGGAGCAATGAGGAAGCACTCCAGTTGAAGCCTGCAGTATTTAACCTCACTGAAATCATGCTTACAGTTTAACAAAACTCAAATCTCTCAAGACGTCAGCCTTTAGAACTCTTGCCAAAATAAACCTCAGGCTGGATAAAGAAAAATGTCCCTGGATTCCTTCAAGACACTCGTGTGAAATGTGCAGGGATTGCTTATGTGTTCAGAGTGGGAATGGATGACAGATGGTAAGCCTGCTGTCCCATATAGAACATGATGTCCTGGCAAAGTGACCACAGATATCCTCACTGACTCAGTGTTAATATGAGCCTACAGGAGCCCAGCCCATCCAGACTTGTTCTGTGGTGTAGTGAACAGGTATCTCCAACCATGAGTCTTCATGGAGGAAGTAAAAAAGTTGAAATGTAGTTCCCAAGCCCTTGGAGTTACACCCACAGGATGCAAACCCCCAATCAACGGGTCATTCTTGCAATGCCAGTTCACTATGGAAAATTTTAAGAATTAATGGCAGCCTGTTTCCCAAGGAGGTGGAAAGAACAGAGCCAAGGCTGAACCTGTTCTCTTGACTCCCACATCCACCTTTCTCCCCAGAAGCAACCCTGTCAGCCTCAAAGCACTTCCAGAGAGGTTCACCCCAACAAAGCAGCTGCCTAGAGGGAGCCCCAAGAAAAAGGACCCACTACAGAACCCCCTTTCTGTTTCCTTAAAAACTTTCCTTACATTTGATCTCTCCGTGAGAAAAAAGTCTCTGTTCTTTAGCCTGATGTACCTTTAATTCATTCATGTATCCACCCATCATTCAGCACGAGTTTATGAGTTATTTCTTTGGTTTCTGTGGTGACAATGGGGAAGAATGGAAACAAACGCCTGTCCCTCGACTAAGCACACCTCACAGAGGGTGAGATTTGGAAGTTTTAGAGTCAGACAAATATGGAAAAGTATGACATTTTGTAAACAACGTACTATGGACAAAGGAGAGAGAAAGGGAGTTTGGTAGGGAAGATGAGGACTAGAAACATCACTAAAAAATGATGTCTATGAAAAGGCTACACAGGAAAAAATTAATTAATTAATTTTCTAAAAAGAGAAGAAAAGATTACACAGGAAGAAGAGTATTGCTGTAAAGGACAAATGCTGACTGAGATCAGGTGTCCCTGGTATACGGTGGGACCAAGAGGCTGGTTAGGAAACAACTTTAGCTATCCAGAGTTTTAGATCCACTGAATTCTAATGAAAGCTCTCGCCATGAAGTTATATTAGTCATGGATCTCTAGAGGAACATAATTCACAGGATGAAATATATATATCAAAGATTTTTTAAATTGCTTTGTCCAATAGGAGTTAGGTTGGCCAACATTGGATGCCTGCACATTGAAGATGAGAACCCAGTCATAGCTCAATCCATGAGGATGAGTCTCTCAGTGGTCCCAATATGTTGCTAAAGTCCTGGAGAATATCTGGAGAGCCTTGAGTCTTTATTCCAGTCTGGAAGGCTGAAGGAGCTGAGTTCCACCGTTGGAAAAGATGGCAGACAAACTGACAGAGTAGGTGCATGAAGCACCAGGGAATGAAGGCGGTCAGGTGAGAGCAGCCATACTTTCTCATTAGACCTCTTTATATCTACTCTGTTCCCACACTGGGGGAGGCTCTTCCCCATTCAGACACTCTTTTCAGAAAGAGACTCCCCCAGAGGTGTGTCTCCTAGTCTTAGATCCTATCAACTTCTCTACAAATGTAACCTTCAAAGAAGTGTCCCTCTCAAGCACATTGTTGGATACGTAATTCCCAAGTACCTATGTCAATGATGTCTGAAGTTGTGGCCTTTGAGGAACAATTAGACCTACATGTACTTGTGTGGATAGGAACCCTGTGATAGAATTAGTGTCTTTGTAAGAAGAAGTAGCTGAAGATACAGTTCAATCATAGAGCACTTGACCAGCCTTCACAAGAGCCCTGCTTCAATCCTCAACACATGGGAGCAAATGTGGAAATGTATTTATATCTGCCAGTTGTAGTTGAGCATTCCTGTAATTTAGCTCCTGGGAGTCTGAGGCAGGATGATCTCTCTCTCTCTCTCTCTCTCTCTCTCTCTCTCTCTCTCTCTCTCTCTTCTGTCTCTCTCTCTCACACACACACACACGGACATGTATGCACACACACACACATGCACACACACACACACACACACACAATCAAAAATAGAAGAGAAGGAGAAAATCAAATTGACCCACTCATGTCATGCCCTGTGATGACTTCTGCCATGCCCTTGCGCACAAAGAAGGCCCCCAGCAGACACTGATGCCCCTTAGACTCCCCAGCCTCCAGAACCATGAGCTTAGGAAATCACTCTTCCCTTTAAGTTTGACACTGTGACTGACCTCTATCACCTAGCCTTTGTAACTTTTCCTCACTGAGCAGAACGTCCATAAAATAAATCTTACTGTCTATTCCCACTGCCACACATCCCTGTTAATTCTGGAAAGTGATGGTTTTGACAAAACAAATTACAGGTAAATCTGGGTTGATAGAAAGAAATACATCATCATCATCGCCAACTCACTACGAAATCCAGGCCCCGCTGGTGTTCTATACTATACTTTACAGGCTGGAAAGAACATTTCCCAGACTTCCTTCTTGCTCCATTTTATAAAGTGATTTGAGTCTCACAAGCATACACACTGCTTCAAGACTGGGGACAGAAGTAAGAAAGAGGATATGATGATTAAGTAAAGAATAATGAGATTTTCTGTAAAATGTGGTGGGGAAAGATGTGGGTTCTTTGATGGTGAGCTAATAGTCTACTATCATAGATGCCAAACTGTCAATGCAAAACCAGGATTTTCATCTTTAAAGGCATACATGATAGTTTATTGTAGAGTCCAATATAAGTGACCATGGCCCAAGGACACAGATTAAGGGCTCCCCAGATTATATGTTCCAACGTGGTAACAATGTGTGAAATTTCATAGCAACAGAATGGAAAAAGTTACAAATAAAGGAACTTTTCATATATATAGTTTATAAATCAGTGGTATTCTTATTTCTTCTCTTGGGCTCTTTTCCCAAGAGCCGGACACAGAAAAGCAGTCAATCTGTGTTATAGGCCTCACATGCCTTCTGATGTCAGTCTTAGCCTTTTAGTTAGTGGAAGCTGTTGGTCTATTAAGCTGATACGTTCCAGAAACTTTCACTGGATAGTCATGTTAGGTCAGACACAGAAGTGGGCAGGGCATGCCTATTAAGGGGGCTTAAGATTGTCCAGATAAATTGTAATTTGTCTCTGGCCCTGCAACATTTCCAACCCCTTCATTGTCATTAAAATTCTAATTAGCTAACCAGTCTTGTAGAATGCTCAGTGTAATGTGTAATTTCATATTTGAAACTGGCTCACAGAGCAATGAACCCTGCTAAGTGTTTCTCTAGGATGCACTGTCTTGAGCTAGCACTCACATGCTCAGCACTTCTGCCCACTGTAAGTTTCCAGTGATCTGTTTAAAAGTTCCTTCTGATTAAATGAGTCCAAGATGGAGTGAGATTCAGTTCTCTAGTCTTAGTTTCAGGCTTCAGGAAGGCTGTGGAAGGCAGAAGTAGTCATCAGTATTGTCACCCTCCTGAGGAATTTCTAGAAATATTTGAAAGAAGCTTCTAGAGCTCTCTGGTCATAAAAACTGATTTAAGTGTTCACACCTATTTATAAAGAGGTTCAAAAGTGTAGTGGTTTAACTGTATTTAGGAATGTGTTTAATTCCTAGTAGTTGAGAGGAAAAGTAGATATTGGGCAGGCAATTTTCTTTCCTCTCCCCCTTTTATTAGAAATCGATTCTATTCTCATACTATAAATCCTGATTATGGTTTTCCCTCCTCTACTCCTCCCAGTTCCTCCCTACTTCCTTCTCCCATCTGGATCTGCTCCGCTTTGGCTCTTATTAGAGGGGAACACACTTCTAAGTGATAACAACAAAACATAATAAAATAAAATACAGTGAGATAAAACAAAAACCATCACATCGAAGTTGGACAAAGTGAACCAACAGAAGGAAAAGAACCTAAGAGAAGGAATAAGAATCAGAGACACACTCCTTCTCACACCCAGGATTTCCATAAAAACACTAATCTGAAAGCTATAATATGTACACAGAGAGCCTGGTGCCGACCCATGCAGGCTATGTGCTAGCTACTTCAGATTCTGTGAGCTCATGTGCACCTTGTTGATATAGAGGGTCTTTGTTCTCCTGGTGTTCTCCATTCCCTCTGCCTCTTATACTCTTTCTGCCTCCTCTTCCATAGGATTCCCTGAGCTCTGAGAGGAGGGATTTAAAGGAGACATCCCATTTGGAGCTGTGTGTCAAGGGCTCTCTCTCTCTCTCTCTCTCTCTCTCTCTCTCTCTCTCTCTCCCTGGCTGTCTGGCTGTCTGGCTGTGGTTTTCTGTATTTGTTCCCATCTGCTGCAGGAGGAAGCCTCCCTGATGGTGGATGAATAAGGCACTGATCTATGAGTATAGCAGAATACCATTAGGAGTCATTTTATAGATACTTTTGTTCATTAGAACAGTGGTATTTGATTTTACCCTAGATCTCTAGGCGATCTAGTCTCTGGTTCTTGGTCTCCCAGGCAGTGTTGGATATGGGTCCATCACATAGAATTAACCTTAAGTCAAATCAGAAATTGGTTGGTTACTCCCTGGGCAGGCAGTTTTCAGTTTCTTCCATAGATGTGACTCAGACTCTAGACACATAGTCCAGAGAACCTAAAATACGCCAGATTCTGTTCTAGAAAAGATGAGGCCAAGTACTCAGATTCCTGCTCTCCAGAGAGTCTGGTGGTAAAATGTGTCACCACAGACTGAAGGGATAAATACTGGTGATTGTTGATAAGACCTGGGATTTGAATTTTGGAAGGTTAATCTGAAGCCTTCCTTTTGACATAGAGTGTTACAATGTGGAATCTGCATTTTGTTGTGGGCATCAAGAGTTAGTGACAGTAAAATGACTTTGCTAGTATACGTTAGCAAGTAGGATACTTACCTTGGCATTTTCCAAAGCTATACATGTTTAGAAATAGAGAAAGGAGGAATCAGGTGGAAGCAAACTTACCTAAAACAGTGATTTAGTTAATAAAGTGTTGAGAGGTTTAAAGTGTATGCTCACAGATAGAAGGAAGGCAGCAGTTCTGAACACACAAACAGTAAGAGAGGGTGGGAGGAGCTGAGAGTGGCCCATTTTGTCCTGGCCTGAGATAACTTGGGGTAAAGAGTAGTGAGATCATGACATTATATAAGACTGAAATTTTATCTGATGATAAAAGAAATCATCAAAAATTTCAGAGCAAAGATGTGATGTTAGAAAAGCAACTAAAAAGGGGGAAACTATTTAACTGGAGCAAGAACATATTATGTTTAAAATAATGACAATTATTACTCCTGGCTTATAAACAACAGTATGGATGCAGAGAGGTGAGAGATAGATAAAGAATGCTTGGTTAGTTGACAATTGGTGTAAAGAGACAAAGAGAAATATGACAAGAAAGGAAGGAAGGAAGGAAGGAAAGAGGGAGGTAAGGAGGGAGGGAGGGAGGGAGGGAGGGAGGAAGGAAGGAAGGAAGGAAGGAAGGAAGGAAGGAAGGAAGGAAGGAAGGAAGGAAGGACAAAAACAAAAACATGCAAGAGACAGGGCAGAAAGAAGAAACTGGATTCCAGCATGGGTGCTTGGGAATATTATGGGGCTAGTGCATAAGTAAAGAGGGGGTGGACAAGGGAACTCTTGCAGTGAGCAGTGGGTGTCTGTAGAATATCCAGGTGACCACAGTCTCTCCTGTCGTAATTCTTCAGTCTAACCCAATACAGAAATCATGCCATTTTAAGTGATGAACCCAAACTTCATGTGCCTGAGCAGGGTAGGATTCTATCTGGAAAGGAACATTACTGCTGCCTCGCTATCTTCTTACTACTCAAGGGTTATTTTTCAAGAGCTTAAATCTCAGTTAATGTGTTGGGGGAAAGAGAATGTTTGCTTTGGGATCCTTTCAAGGGAGAGTGTCACAGGAAGCCACTCACCAAAACCAAGTCTACAGTTTTATTTTTGCCTCTACTCTAATCAAGAGTAGAAGACTAGAGAAGAGAGCAACATCAAAGGATGGTCTCTTGCCTTAATGGCTGAGAACAAGCTAGACTCAAAGGTACTGTCTCCGTATGCCCACCCAGACTTTTTAAATTAACAGATGAACAAGGTGTGATATCATAAGGATGGCTGCCAGCACTGGGACTCCACAGGAGGGCTGCAGAGTGGATGGGGAAGCATCTCTGACAGCTAAAATCTTGTAGCAGAAGATAACTAGTGAGATCAGAGAAGACTTGGAAATTAAATGTTTATTGTTAAATTCTGTTTTACTTGCAGCCCATTTATTTTTAGGGTCAAGAAAATTGCTTTCAGACCTCATGCTTGCTGCAGTGTGATATTCCTAGCCCATTTCCTAGCCCTCCCTGCACTGGGGCCTGTTAAGTTTGACTTGAAGTTCAGGGGTAGCAAATAGTCCCACTTCCTCTCGATTTCTAGAGAGTGGAGTGGAACCCAAAGGAAAGGAGGTGGGGTGGGGAGATGAGTTTTTATGTTTCTTTGGTTTTGCTTGTTTGTTATGTATCTTGTTGTGTACCTGTCTGATCATTATTCAACTTAATTATGTCAAGCTCCATCTAGACCCCTTCTCTTCCCCTACACTCAGGAAACAGTATTTAGTGAACTTCTTTAGAAATATTAATAAACCGTAGAATGCAACCAAGTCAGAGCCTTATTGGAATCTACATTCTGCCCATTGTGAGTTGCAGGTTTTAATGTGGGACAAGTTAAGGCTCCTTATGATCCTCCGTTTGCTCACAGGTAAAATGAGGTTAAAAACAGTGCTCCTAAGGCATGATGTGTGATGTGACACCATGTGTGTCAAGGTCTCTACATATTGCCAGGTGTTCCAAAAGTGGTAGGCATGGCCAAGCACATAAACAGATTAAAGCACATGCTCCAGCTGGTCATCACATCTAAACACAGCCACAAGCTTCCAATGCCAAATAACCAAGTCTTCATTTAAGATATTTAGTAAAACCCAATATTCACATTAAAGCAATGTTTTTCACTGTTTATGGTCCTTCTCTGAGAGGAGACACAAGACATATTTTTAGAAAAATTCCCATTATTTTTTTCAAATTCCGTTTTATAATCTGGTGTTTTTCATCACGTGAATTAATTAACTCATTTTGAGATCCTCTCTGTTGAACCAACAATTCAGCTTTTTCAAAAATCATTGCTCACTGTCTCTAATCCTTCCAGAAGTCTCCTCTTCCTGGGTAATTCCTCCTTGTTCCCTGAAGATTGTACCTGAAAAAACCCTAACACGAGCGATTCAGTTACCATTTTTAATTGCTCACACATCTTACATTGCCATGTTATTGTACAAGGAGACCTGTTACCATTAAACACCATCAAAAACATACCAATGTAATTTGCAGGGAAACCCTTGACAGATCCCATTGGGCCTATTTGTTATAAGCTTGGTACCGGAATGTATTTGTAAACCTGTGCATTTTTTTTTTCTGGTGAAAATTTCCTTGTTTATGTAAGAATGTATTTGTGTTCTTACAGTGGTTGGACTTCATCCCTCCTCTGGGCTGCAGCTCTATAAGGGACCAGCAGCTTTGATGAGTTCCCAAAGTTCTGTCTCCTGGAACACAGGGTCCACAGAGAGTAAAGCAGGGGTAAGGGACTAGGGGAGAGTGTGTCTTGGGAACACTGGTACTGCAGGGGCTAAGCCCCACCAAGTGGAAGCAGCAGTCAAGGTTGTTCAGCAGGCCTGGGAATAGCTTTGAGCTGAGGAGTGGTGGTGCCTCATGGCTATAATCTCAGCACTGGTGAGGTAAGGCAGGAGGATCGGAGTGAGTTCAAAGCCAGTTGGACCTACAGGCTGAGTTCCAGGCCAGTAGCCTGGGTTATATAGTAAAACCCAGCCAAACAAAACAAATGAAAGATCAACCCTCTCCCAATTCTAGTGCTTAAATAACATTCTTTTTAAAATTTTCATCAATTCTTTGTGAATTTCACATTATGCACCACAATTGTACTCTTCTCCTCCTACCTTCAGGTCCACTCTCTGCCTTTGCAATCTCCCTGAAAAGAAAATAAAAAATAAAAATAAATTTAAAAAATCTAATTGTGGAAGCTACAGTGTGCCACCCTGTATACCCTTGTATACCCTTTTGTCCACACATCTTTACTTGCAAATATTCATTGCAAGGAGTCATTGGTTTGGCTTGAGGCCTCTGGCTTCTGTTATACTATTAATACCGGATCCTCACTGGGACTCCTCTCAGATATTTTATTGTGGTCCTGTGTCATACCTGCAGCTTTAGATCTGCAGGACTGGCCTCCTTTATGTCCTCCAGCAGTGCACAGATGGGATGTATGTTAGGGTGGGCCAAGTCAAAGTCCTGGATCTGGGCCTGCATGGTATCTGAGCTGGTCAATCCACCAGCTCTTCCACACCAGCCTGCATGGGGCAGAGCCAGCTCTCCTGCTCTCATGCTGTGGGGGCAAGCTCACCTGTGTCCACGCCACCAAGGCCAGTTCTTTTGTGCTGTCCAGGTGAGATGCAGACCTGCTCTCCCAAGTGCTGTAGGGCCAGTTCTCCTGCTCTCATGACTCTGGGGGTCAGCTGTCCCGCCTGCCACTGGTGGCAAGGAGTTAGGAGAGAGGAGGGCATCTCTCCCACACCTGTGCCAACTCATGGCAGATGAGCTGCCAAATAATATTCTTAAGACTTAGGGAACACAATGGGCACAGGAGGCCTCTAGCCAAATTTCTAGTTCATCTATCACTAGGAATGATGGATGGAACCTCTTCATGAAGCACCTGAGATTGCTCAGAAAACCTTGACCATTACTTTGGTACCTTTCCAGATTGTTCCACCTCTGCTGCTCTCTCAGATCCTCTACACTGGACTTGTCCTTTTAAAATTCAACACAATTTATATTCTCTCCACACCACCTCCACCCTCTCTCCTTTTGTTTCTTTGCACTGGCCGTTTCAACTGCCAAAATCCCACCCAGTTCAAATATAGTCTCAGGGAAGACTTCTCAATGCATGCCCAACAGCAACATAGACTGGTCTAACTACCTTCTTTCCCATGTTTCTGGGGGCTCTGTAATAGGGCTACTTTGTAGCACTGCACACAAAAGTCTATAATTATTTTTATATGTCCTTTTCCTCTATTGTCTTCAGCTCCCTTCAGAGGCCAAGAAATGTGTTTTATAAATTTTATGTACTCCAATTCTTCAAAACCAGTGAATGAGGAAAACAATGAATCATTGAGCCTACCTATTTCCATGAGAGTCCAGAGATGAGGCTGAGATAAGATGGGGTACAGAGGAGGAATCCATCCTCTGCCTTCTCTTGGTCTGGACTGTCCAACTGGCTAAGTTACTCTGTAGAGGCCTCACTGGTAACTTGTAACAACAGAGTCCCTAGGAAAGATCTTCGAATACAAGTACCCTTTGATGGGATGAAAGAGACCTTCTAAGTTACCAACTCTATCCACTATGAAAATTTCCCAAAGAGAAGGAAGACACAGCCACGTAGCATCTGCAATGAGAACAGAGAGGAAGTTGTGGGAAGAAACAGGGCACAGGGCTGCCTGCCTTTGCGAAATAGAATAGCTTTGTAGCTGGGAAGTTCTATTTAAGAGTCATATGCTCTGGAATGTGCAAGGAAAAACAGATTCAGTAGGGTCTTGACTCAGAAAGGCCTGGAACTGGTGCCTGGGGATGTTCTTCAAGGTCCTGGGGCACTCAAATTCACAGTGGTCTGAGCCCAGTTGCACACGCCCGGCATGTATCAGTACAAGCCTTAAATCAGAACCACCCGTGCTGCTCCACCTCCTCCCCTCTCTCTGGCTCTGAGCCCTTCCCCTCCCACCCTCCCCTTCACTGCAGGCTCATTAAGGCCCTTCCCAGTGCAGAGACGCTGCATTTTGGGGACTGGTGGGGTGTTTGATATTTTCCACTCTGCGTGTCAACGGCATTTACAGTCGGCGTCAGAATGTTATGTCGGTCCGAGGAGGCACTTTGAAGTGTTAGTGGTAGAGGCCACATGTGCAGGCAAGATGTGCCTCCTCCTGATCCCGGCTCAGCTCTTTCCCAGAACCATGTGACAATGAACAACACCACTTAACCCTTTACTTGTTGGCACAGTAGCTTCCTGCTAGTATTATTACTTAGGAAAAGCACTCCTTCTCATCCTACTTGTGGGCTATGAGGATTGTGCAGAGGCCTTTCTCCCCTTGCCTTCTGCTCACTACATGGAACTTTTGGGGGTTGTTTTTGCTGCCACTCTGTATATATGTATGTGTGGAAAGTGTTGCAAATAGTACATACAAAAGCAAACATTTTAATACTGTGTAGACAGCATGGACCCATGGAATAAGAATGATAGAGCTCTGAGGTGGTTGAAGAACAGATAGCTAGAGTCTCATAATTAAATTTTGAGTTGTTTAGGAGTCAAGAGAGTGTTATAGATCTAAGAAGATACTTTAAAAATTTTGTTGCAAGTTAGTATGAATGTTGAGTCAGATATAGACCTTTAAACTCATGGAGATGTTTAGATAGTAGAATGTTAAAGTCAGGTACCAAATACATATGGACTGGTCATGGTCATTGGGAATGTATGTTAAGCCATATAACCCTCATAACTGTGGCCTAATTACCTCTGTTGTACTGTATTGTATTTATTATTATAAGAGAAAGAGCCATTTGTTGGACTGAAAGGGGAAACTGTAGGGGGAAATAAGATATACCTTAAACTTAAAAGAAAAAAAAGGGAAGAGGATGGGGGGTTGAGGGTCGGAGGGTGGGACTGGAGGGGTAATAGGGAGGGGACTGCGATTGAGATGTAACTTGAAGAAGTAAAAAATAAAGGGAAAAAAAAGAATAGTTTAGCCGCAAAAAAAAAAAAAAAAAGAATAATAGAGTTATTTTTTTCAGACCACAGCAGGCCCATTCATAGAGCTGATTGGCTGGTTGATTAATCCCTTCCTCAATCCCACAATTCCCATTGAGAGCAGAGTGCTAGGCCAGTCATCATCTTATTTAAGGCTCATTATAATCCTTCTCAGCCAATACTATTGTCTGCTTCTAAAATTCAGATAAATTAATAATGAGCAAAGAACACATTAGAAAATGGTGGGTTTTGAGCAGAAAATTATACAACTCCAGTTGATGTCTGTCTCACTGACCTCTGTGGAACAATCATGTCTATTCAGGGTTGGCTCAGGTCAGTGATCTTTCCTCTCCTAAGACACCCATGGGATGTTGCCAGCCCTGGTCCCACATTCTCCCAGCTCTGAGTGGGGAGAGCATCGTAAATACCAAGGGCACAAAGGAGTGAACGAATGGCCTGGTGTGGACACTGAGTCTAAGGCTACAGCATCCCAATTTCTTTAATGAAAACGGCTTCTTTGGATCTTCCCCAACACCAACAGGACCCCTTCCCAAAGCAGTCAGGGATTCAGGATTTTGAAGCCAAGAATCTGTGTTTCCCTTTCCAGAAGCCCTCCAAGACATCACAACCCCCAGGCTTCTTACACCTCTTTTCCTCCCATGCCCCAGACTCTGAGCTTTTTTGAAGATATGGCACCGTTTAATAAAGGAAACAAAAACCAAAGGAACAACAAGCAAGTTGGATGACAGCGTTGGCTCACCTAGTTTGTTGGAATAACTTTGCTCTGTGTGTTTTGCTATGCGCAAGGTCAAAATATCTCCTACTTACTACATGTAGCTGTTGCACTCCTGGGGATGATTCTCACCTCGAAGTACAGTCAGCAGGATGGAGGTGAGAGCATGCTGTTGCAAACTTAAGGCTTGTAAGTCATTTGTCTTGTAAGTCATTCTCAGGAGGGTTGCCAGCCTTAGTTTGGGGGAAGGGTACACTCACCCACCCTTCCTTTTCCTCTCGCATTTCTTCCCTCCTTCTCCCCTCTCTCCCTCTCTTTGCCTTCTGCAGTCTCCCCCTCTCTGTTGGAAAGAGAATCCTTTCTTGTCACTCTGTCCAGAAGATAAAGTGTTTAGTTTGGAATACTTTCCAAGACACATGATCCCTGAAAAGCCACTTTAGCTCAAGGCTTGAGTGATGTTTTCAACTATGGTTGCTACCTTGAGTCCCTTGTGTGCCTTCCATCATGGAGCCCTGACCAGGTCTTCCCTGATAAGGCTTCTGCCCTTTTGCTTTAAATAGCTGTACTTAACAGCACTTACTCCATTTGTGTCCAGTGTACCAGAAAAAATAATTATGTTTTTCTGTCGCCAAATGAATTCATTGAAGTATTTTTATTTGTTTTAGGGCTGAGCTGGCAGCCAATTCTCACAGGACAGAGGATTGGCAGGCAACTGAATTTTAAATCAGGCATTTTTTTTTCATAATTCTTCTGACTCATAAATCTAAACGAAATTCCAAAACTTAAATGTCAAAACTGTGAAGACCTCAAGCGACCTGTTTTTTGTGGTTTTTGATGAATAAGGACAGTTGGTGGCCCTTTGCCCACAGGCCTGTGCCACTAGCCCTAGAGGCTAACTTTACTTCTGTCTTAGTAGTCACCTGTTTTTCTTTACATTTCTTGTCTCCTTCGGCTTCCTTTTCACCCTGGCTTTATGTCCCTGGATGTTGTCCTGTACGCCCAAGCAGGCGGATACTGCTCATCACATAGCACTGAACTCTACAGCCACTCTTCCTTTCCAGTTATCACTTCTTCCTCTTTGATGCTTTTTCTCTCTTTTTTTTTTTCAGTTTTCTTTGCTTTTAAATTTCCTCTTCTTCTAGTCCAGAAGAATAAAAGTAGACATTATTTGAGTAAGGCACGTAGGCCCTGGGTAAGTTGAACAAGTGTCAAAAAATATAAAAAATTATATTATGAACACAGAAGTTGAAATGATGTCATTTAATCATTATTGGAATCTTTAAAACAAGTGACTCCCTCCCACTCTTATTTATTTGTTTGTCTGAAGCAGGTTTGACTGGCCTCTGGTTCTTAGCAATTCTCCTACCTCTCTTTCCCAGAGTTGGGATTACATTGCAGGTATATGCCATTATGTCTGACTTTATTTATTTATATATATAACAGAGGGTTTCTGGAGCCTAAGCTTGCCTACAATTCACTCTGTATCTGAGACTGGCCTTGAGATCTTGATGCTCTTCCCTCTTTCTCCTTGGTGCTGGGATGCATCTATAAAACTTCCTTCCCCCAGCTTATTAACATTTTGTGAAAGGAATATCAATGCCTTGTCTACAGTAGTGAACACAATAGAATGAGAACATTCTGCCACATGACCTCACAAACCCTTAGCTCTCCTCGTCCCCACAGTGGGCTGACTCTGTGGCCTTTAAACAGCTAACCTCACTGGCCAACTTCCTTGCTGACTACAGGTTTGAATGTCGTAGTCTTCACAAGGTCTTGGGCTTGGTGCTTGTCAGTTTAAGGTCTACATACCTGGGGCCCGACCTTGCCCATTGGCCCCAAATTTCTATGGGGGCGTAGGATCAAGTAAAAGCAAAGCAAGGCCAATAGGAGTATAGAGGGAGGAAGGAGCCCTTCAGTTCAGCTACGTATATTTGCATTCTATAAATACAGTTGATATTTACACAGCTACACTTCATTTTACCTTTGGATAAATTATCACACACACAAAAGGAAAAACAAAAGCACCACAAAAGAAAACATACTAATTTACAACAAATTTGTTGAGGCAGTGTGAATATTATGGGAAATTATTTAATTAGTACAGATTTTAACAAGAAACTAAGCATCAACTACCATTGCATAACATAAGGAAATGAACTTATGGCATTCTCATGTTCCAAGGCATAAGGACAAAGGCTACAGAATTTGGAAAATGTTAAATCTTAGCTCTAGGAAGTAGTTTGGAGAGGTCTTCTTTTTTATTTCAATAGTCTCAAGGATACTAAACAAACAATTATCCATTCAATTTCCTTTTGGCAAGATTAAGTTGATCAAAGCTTTACTTATGAAGATTTTGGGGATAAATTTGTCTATAAAATGAAAGTCTGTGAGAGCATGATAAATTTAGCTTCCTTCCTAGCATGAAAGAAGGTATCTAGTGTATGATTCCAGCATTGCTATGGAAAATTAAACAGAGAAATGAAAAGCCCACGGCTCTAAGTCACTACAGTTTGGTTTTTCTTTTATTGTTTTGTGGGTAAACTGAATGTATGTGAAACTATGATGCATTTATTTGATGAGAAGTAGACTATGTAATATCTTTATCTGGCTCTGGATTTTTTTTTATTCTTCTCTCATATATTACATCCTGACATAAGTTTCCCCTCCCTCCCTTCTCTCTAGTCTCCCCTCATCCATCTCCCTTTTCCCCTAGGTCCACCTTCCCTCAGAAAAGAGCAGGCCTTCCAGGGACATCAACCAAAAACAACATAGTAAGCTACAACAATACCAGGCACATACCATTATATCAAGACTGGATGAGGCAACCGAGTGGGAGGAAAAGGGTTCCACAAGTAGACAAATGAGTCAGAAACAGTCCCTACTCTCACTGTTAAGAGTTCCACAAGAACACCAAGATATTCAGTCATAACATATCCAGAGGACCTAGGAAAGACTCCTCTGGCTACCTGATCTCTGTGATCTCCCATGAGTTCCTGTCAGTTGATTTTGTAGGCCTTGTTCACACAGTGTGTCCCTGAGCCCCTGGTTTCTCCAATCCTTCCTCACCCTCCTCTCCAGGATGCTCCAAGCTCTGCATAATAGTTGCCTGCGAGACTCCACATCTACTCCTGTCAGTTGTTGGATGAAGTCCTTCTGGTCTCTATGACTATTCTACTAGGCATTTCTGTGATGGCTAAGGATGTTGAACATTATTTAAGTGTTTCTCAATCATGTGAGATTCCTCTGTTGAGAATTCTCTGTTTAGAACTGCACCCTATTTTTAAAAATATTTATTTATTACTTCAGGTTACATCTCCATCACAGTGTCCTCTTTCCACCCCTCCCAGTCCCGCCCTCCCGTGCTCTACCCCCTACCCCTTCCATCCCACTCCTCCGGAGTGGAGTGTCCCTAAGTATCAGTCCCCCGCCCCAGTTCAGCAATCATATGGCGGCCAAGAGCCTCCTCATACACTGGGGCCTACAAGGCAGAACTAGGGCAAAGTGTCTCACTGACAGGAAACAAATATGTTCCTGTTCCCTTTGGTGCATTGGTTGTAGTGTAGTTATCCTGTACTATATGGCTAAAATCCAATTATAACTCAATAGATGCCATGTGCATCCTTCTGAGTCTGGGTTAGGTCACTCAGGATGAGCTTCTCTAGTTCCATCCATTTGGCTGCAAATAGCAGGATTTCATTGCTTCTGATGGCTGAGTAGTATTCCATTGTGTAGATGTACCACAGTTTTTTTTAATCCATTCCTCGGTTGAGGGACATCTGAGTTTTTTCCAGTTTCTAGCTATTACAAATAAGGTTGCCACGAACATAGATGAGGAAACGTCCTTGTGGTTTGGTGAGGAATCATTTGGATGGCAGTGTTTTAATGGGTGTGTTTAACTTATTTGGGTTAAAGTTTTCCTTATACACTTTCTATAGAGCTGGATTTGTGGATGGATATTGTTTATATTTGACTTCGTCTTGAAATATCTTGCTTTTTCCATCTATGGTGATTGAAAGTTTTTCTGTGTATAGTAGTCTGGGCTGACATCTGTGATCTTTTAGAGTCTGCAAGACATCTGACCAGACCCTTCTGGCTCTTAGAGTCGCCACTGAGAAATCTGTAATTGTATTAGGTCTGCCTTTATGTGCTACTTAGACTTTTTCCCTTGTAACTTTTAATATTCTTATTGGTTCTGTATGTTTAGAGTTTTGATTATTATGTGGCAAGAGGACTTTCTTTTCTGGTCCAATCTATTTCAAGTTCTGTAAGCTTCTTGTACCTTTATAACATGTCCTTTGTAGGCCAGAAATTATTTGCTCTATGATTTTGTTAAATATATTTTCTGGGCTTTTGAGCTGTCATTCCTCTCTGTCTTCTCTTCCTATTATCCATTTCTGAGTGTCCTGATTTCCTGGATGTTTTGTGTTAAGAATTTTTTAGATTCAACATTTTCTTTGACTGATGAATCTATTTCTTTATCAAAATCTTCAATACCTGAGAGTCTCTCTTCCATCTCTTGTATTGTTGGTAAGATGTGCATCTGTAGTTTCTGTTCACTTATATATATTTTGCATTTCCAGAATTTTCCTCAGTGTTTTTTTTATTGCCTCTATTTCCATTTTCAGGTCTTGAACACTTTCTTTCACCCGTTTGTTTGTTTTTCTTGACTTTCTTGTCATTTTTTTAAGGGATTTATTGGTTTCCTCCATTTTTTCTTTGTCTTTTTCTTGATTTCCCTAAGGGATTTTAAAATTTCCTCTTTAAGGACTTCTACCATCTTCATAGAGTTGGTTTTAAGGTCATTTTCTTCTGCTTCAGCTGCATTGGAATATTCAGGTCTCACTGTCATAGGATAACTGGGCTTTGGTGGTGCCCACATTACCATGGCTGTTGTTGACTGTGTTCTTATACCGATGTTAAGAAATATGGGTTTGGGATGATTAGAGTCTGGGTGCTGATTTCTGAGTTTGTCTTTGTTGAATTGGCATTTTGTTCTCTTGTTTCCGTTCCCTCTTTGGTCTTCTGGTTTTAGTGGCTGGGATTTCTGGCAGCCAGCATGACCTCTGATCCAGTAGGGAGTCTCTGTCCAAGTTGGGGGCTGGCCTTCTGATGGCTAGCTTGGCCTTTGATGCAGCTGGGGGTCTCTGTTCTTCCGACTGATGAGGCCTGCACCTGAGCAGGGAAAGTCTACTGGAATTGCTGGCTCTGAAATTTTTGTTTCCACCAGCATCAACCATATCAAAGATGCTCATTTTAACTGGTTTTATTTAATGCATAGTCTACTGGCTCAGTTTTATAAAAAACCACCCTGTGAGTATTTTCCTGACTCTTGGATGAGGAACCTGGAGCCCATTAAAATGGCAGATAGCTTCTGAATTGCAGGGGGGCTCTGGGTATCATTTCCATGCAAAGTCTTGGCTTATATTGTCATCTTTGTGGATCTATTATTGCTACACAAGTCAACTATTCCTAAAGATTTTGTTGGTCTATTATTGGCAAGCAAATTAAATCCATCATGAGTCAGGAGCTTTCTTCTAAACTGATGAATGTGTAGAAGCGTCTGAAGAGCAGGTCGTTGCTATTACAGGATACAGGATGCAAGTGGGAACACACAGGATACACTGCAGACTAGTTTGAAAGAGTATTTTCTTGGTGTGCAGTGAAGTCTGGCCTTTGTACTTTGTTAAATTTGAACACTCAATTATTTTTCAAGCTGTCATAAATTCAGTTGTTTTCTTAATTTTATTTTCAGCTTGCTTATTGCCTCTATATAGAAATTCATTTGGTTCTCTTTTGTGTGTATCAGTCTTCTATCTTCCACATTTATCAAATTGTTTCTTAGTTCTTATTAATTTTTAATGAACTCCTTAGGACTATGTATATATAAAATTGTTGTTTGCAAGTAGAAGTATTTGTAAAAAAAAAAAAAAAAAAAAAAAAAAAAAACGAAGTATTTGTATGTTGTTCTCTTCGATCTATCTATCTATCTATTTGTTTTTCTTGGCTAGAATCTCTAGTACAATGATTAATAGAAATGTTAAAGACAGATGCTCTTTACTAAGTCTGTTCCTTAAAAGTAAGCATTCAGTCTTGCACCATTAAAAACAAGAGAAAGAGAGATATAGGATAATAAAACATTTTAAAAGATGTCAAAAATGTTTTAAAATGTTAAAAAAAAAAGAATGTTAGTCATGTTTTTGTTTACTTTGTTGTAAAGGTCAGTAATTGTGCTGAAGAAGTGCCATCAGTTGCTAGTTGTGTGTGTCTATTCTTCTGCTACACTGAGGCATCCTCCAAGAATAAGCCATTAAATATGAATTGAGAGTGTTGGTGGCTTTTGCATAAGACTTAAACATTCTTGTGTTTTCATTTAAAACTGTCATCATACAATGTAAAGATAAATAAAAAGTTTATGGTAATAACTAAATTCTTCCATTTATTTGTAGTGACATTAATTAAAAAATAAAACCCACCCTGACAAACTGAGAGTCACCTTAAATGCTCCACCAGTAGCACTTTTTATTTTTTCTGACTTCTTTAGGTACACTAAATTTGTTTTAAAAATCATAAGACATTTCTGACCAAAGAACATTACATTCTGTACATTGTTCTGAGCAGATGCAGGGGACATGTAGGTTATGGTTTTCTTCTCTGTGCCCTATTCAATATTATGGCGACCACAAAAACAAGGTGCCTACATTAATCTCATGGGGAAAGTAAAGTTTTGCATATGTTTATTTATTACTTCAATTTACGTCTCCATCACAGTCTCGTCCCTCCACCCGTCCCGGTCCCACCCTCCCATCCTATCCCTCTTGTCCCACCTATCCTACTCCTCCTGTATGGGATGCTGTACATATCAGCCCCCTTCAGTTCAGCAGCCATATGAGGGCCAAGAACTTCTTCTTGCACTGGGAGCCTACATGGCAGCTCCACTAGGGCAAAGTTTCCCATTAACAGGTAAAAAAAAAAGTCCATGTTCCTGTTCCTTTTAGTCTATTGGTTGTAGGATAGTTTTCCTGTACTCTATGGCTAAAATCCAGTTATAGGAGAATAGATGCCATGTGCATCTTTCTGGGTCTGGGTTAGCTCACTCAGGATGAGCTTTTCTAGTTCCATCCATATGGCAGCAAATTGTATGATTTCCTTGTTCCTGATGGCTGAGTAGTATTCCATTGTGTAAATATACCACAGCCTTTTTTATCCATTTGTTGGTTGAGGGACATCTGAGTTGTTTCCAGTTTCTAGCTATTACAAATAAAGCTGCTATGAACATAGATGAGGAGATGTCCTTGTGGCTTGGTGAGGAATCTTTTGGATGCATACCCAGAAGTGGATGGATGGGTCTTGAGGTAGAGAAATGCATCTCAAGATGACTCTGAGATTCCATTTCACTCCTATCAGAATATCTAAGATCAAATACTCAAATTACAGCACATGCTGGTGAGGCTGTGGAGAAAGGAGAACACTCCTCCATTGCTGGTGGGAGTGCAAACTCGTACAACCACTGTGGAAATCAGTCTGCCGATATCTTAGAAAACGGGGAGAGTGTTTTTACAAGAACATCAACAATAAAAATAATACACTTATTCTGCTGCCTAAAAATTTTATTGTTAGTTTTGCCTGCCTACTCTTTCATGGACCAGAGTTCAGTTTCCTAGCACCTACATTAGTAGTTTCACAAGCTTCTGTATCTGCAGTAGATCTGACACACACTCATCTGGCCTTATAGGCACAGGTACACGTGTATACACATGCTAAAAAAAATCATGTTTTTTAAATAAAAGAAACTAAAAAAGATCAAAGTAAATAGATAAACAAGACCTTCTAAGGCTTAGTATTTTCCCTCCCCATTAGCCATTGGATTGATGAATTGATCCTGACATGGATGTTAGTGTGTGGGAAACTAATTCAAATTCCTTCTTTTCCTACAGTCTCACCAACCCAATCCATTTTATATAGGCTTCCCCCAAAGATCAATAAACCTCCACACTACTCAGAACTTGGATTGGGGTGAAGGAAAGACATTAGAAGTGTTCTGTTCTCTTGAAATATGGCCTTTTGAAAGGCATTGACCATACACAGAACCTCTACCACTAGCCCAGGATAGAATAATCAACTCCATGTCTTTCTGAAAGTGCCATGAATTCATGCATTTGTTTTTAATACATCCTCAAACCAAATGTAGGCCGACCTTTGCCTGTAGCAAAAGGTGGCACCTGTTTTAAAGAACGAGAAGAGAGGTGGAGCTGTTATTTAGAAGGCGGGGACAGTCAGCTGAGGAGTCGGGGCTGTGGACTTGGTAGGAGCCAAGACTTCCCATGGAGCGCATTTTGTTCTCACACTGAAAACTGCAACACAAATTCTGGGACAAGATTGTGGAGAAATCTAAGGTTGCAACTTCAGGGTATCAGTTTCATTTTATGCTTTACTAGCATGGAGCCCTGTGCCATAGCAGTGACTGTGCGATCCATGAAACTTTCTTTACCTAGTGTTTGGTATTGGGAAGTTCATGTGCCCTTAGAGTAAAGAAAACAATCCCTAAAAATTAGTTCTAGAACATTGTGAAGGTGCGATGAAATGCTGCTTCCAACCCCTTGAGATAGCATCACAATAGAAAGACAGTTGGCAATAGTGAGGGGAGGTGAGGAGGAGGGATATTAGAACCTGCATAGGAGATGGACCTTTATGTGTTTGTGCTAATTTCCTGCTTCCCTGACCCAAACCCACCATCATTTTTTTCAAAGCCAAGGGAAAGTATAGCTTTAGTTTAACGAGAGACATGTTGTATTTGTACATAGCCACCATCTTCCTTCTTCCACTTATCTGTCCTTTGATTCTGGACCCTGTGCATTGCCTACTCCCTGCTATAAATTTAAGTGAGCATTTTCTGTATTTTATTCAGGATTTTTATAAGACATGCCTCCACAGCCATACAGTATGCTAATTTATTAAATCTGTTTTTTTTAATTCAGCATTATAAAGTATTTTATGTTGAGAAAAGGAGAAAAGTTAGCATGAATTTCATTTTGTGTTTAGTCTGAAAACAAAGAAAAAGTATGGAACATCCCTGGTCTACTTGTTCCTGAGTGTGTTTATGTTTCATAGGAGTCAAACAGACATGGACAAGCTACTTCATTTCCAACTGTGAGGTGGATTTGTAAGCCTTTCAATTCACAGGATAAAGAGAGTCTCTAGAGTACCAAGTAGTTACTGAACCTGAGGCTAAGTTGACCCCCACAGATGCACAAGAGCTGCCAGCTACAAGTTACAAACTATTGAACAAGAAATTTAACTTAGGAGCAAAAAGTAATTTGTACCCCTCCAAGACATTGTTGAAAGGAATACATGAAAGAAAGTTGCACAGCTTACTGACTGGCCAAAGTCAGCGTCATGCTAAATGATGTTATAAATAAGTAAAAATGCTAACAGTATTCAAGCAACCACTCTTGACTCAAAATAGAACTATTTGGGCAGTGTACTGCACATTTTTTATAGAAATTATGGCTGCTATTGTGAGGAATAAGATCAAACTTCAAAGGATAAGTAAATACCTTAAATTATATCCTTATATATGTGACCCTGAAATTTCTTTTAGTAATTATATTAATTAATTCTGAGGAGCAAACACAAGATGACACATTATGCTTTGTGATCTTATGTCAGTTTTCTGTCTCTCTCTCTCTTTTTTTTTTGAGTTTTCCATTTCTTACCATAAATCTAGAGAAAGAGAACAGGATGCCAAGGCTTGGAAAGTATTAGCTACTATGCTGTGAGGGTTCTGGAATGATTTTTCTTCTCACAGATTTATTGGGAAGCCTCCTTGGACTCTCATGCTTTTCGCTTTTTTCCTTTCAAGTTGCTCAAGTCTAATCACTGAGTTATCTGACCATAAAGAAGAACTTGCATGGAGAAATTCTGCTGATCCTTCAGAAAGTGGTCACCACATTTTCTGGGCCATGATACAGCACTCTTGGGAATTGTTCACATGAAAGCCTTGGTTAGTAGCCTTGTCAAGTGGTCTGGGATGGATTCTGACACTGGAAGGAATATAAACTAGGATTATACACCCTGACCTACTCAATGTAACTACACAATGTTACTTTTCCAGAAGTCAAGATCAAAACTCTTGGCCAATAATCTATCTTAATTTTTACATGTAATTTCATGGATGGTTTCTGGTTACAGTTGACTTCACCTTAAACTATTTTGTAACATTTCTATTCTTTTAAAAAATCATTTCTTTTACTTTTTGATATTATAATTGCATCATTTCTCCCTTTCATTTTCTCCCTCCAAACCCTCCAATATATGCCTCCTTGCTCTCTTTCAAACCCATGTCCTCTTTTACTTTAATTGTTGTTATATACATATATGTATATTTATATAAATATATACTCCTAAGTATGTAAATACAACCTGCTCAGTCTATATAGTGTTACTTGTAGGTATGTTTTCAAGGGTGACCATTTGGTGATAACTAATTGCTGTAGTCTTCCCTGGGAAAGACCACTTTTCCTGCTCACAGTATCCTGTAGTTTTCTGTGTGAGGTTGAGGCCTCATTGGGTTCTTCTCTGTCCACTTTAGTATATCCGATTCATCCTTGTTTTTAGCTCATGTTTGTGCATCTATGTTGGTGAGACTTTAATTTCTGACATTCTTAGGAGATATAGTATCACAGAAAACTTCCTGATCTCCTGACTCTTATGAAAATCTTTCCAAAATGATCACTGAACCTTGGGTGCAGATGTTGTTTTAGAGATGTCCATTAAAATTGGGCTTCACAACTGCATTTTAATTGTTTTTATTTTCTGTAATGGTCTGTATATGTTGCAATTGAAGTTTCTTTGAGGAAAGAAAGAAAAATTTTACCTGTGGATACTGTGCTAGTGAAGTCATGGATCTTGTAAGAGAATCTACAACCACCATTTTTCTAAACCAGTATAATCCTTAATATTTCCATTCTTTATATATTCTTTTTCAATATTTATTTATTACTTCAATTTACATCTCCATCACAGCCCATTCCCTCCACCCCTCCAGGGCCCACCCTCCTACCCTTTCCTCCTTCTCCCACCTATCCTACTCCTCTGGTGTGGGGTACCCTATATATCAGCCCCTTTAAGTTCAGCACCCATATGAGGGCTAAGAGCTTCCTCTTGCACTGGGGGCCTACATGGCAGCTCCTCTAGGCCAAAGTGTCCACTAATGGGTAACAAAGTCTATGTTCCTGTTCCTTTCAGTCTATTGGTTATAGGATAGTTATCCATAACTATATGGCTAAAATCCAGTCATAAGTGAATAGATGTCATGTGCATCTTTCTGGGTCTGGGTTAGTTCACTCAGGATGAGCTTTTCTAGTTCCATCCATATGGCTGCAAATTGCATGATTTCATTGTTTCTGATAGATGAGTAATATTCCATTGTGTAAATGTACCACAGCTTTTTAAAATCCATTTGTTGGTTGAGGGAAATCTGGGTTGTTTCAAGTTTCTAGCTATTACAAATAAAGCTCCTATGAACATAGTTGAGGAGGTGTCCTTGTGGTGTGGTGAGGAATCGTTTAGATGTATACCCAGGAGTGGTATACAATCAGACTATTGCTGCTCATTTTCTGGAACTCTTTAAATAACAATTTCTAGAGAATTTTGTGAAGAATGTAAAAATTTGAATGTATATTATAAACCTCAAAATAGAATCTTTCTTTTAGAAAAACATAGGATAAAAGAATTTTGTATGCATATTCAGTACAAATAACACTGTATCAGAAATGTTTTGGAATCTATCTTGCTTAGAGTATGGGAAAAAAATCTGTTGTCTAGGGTCCACATATCTTGCCTCCTCCAGGTAAATGGAGGTTTTAGATAACATTTTAGGCAGTGGTGAGCCAGGTTAACCTTCTGAGAAACAACTCACTTACATAGATGAAGAACAATTTTTTTTCCTGGAATGGAAATGTTTGAGTCAGCAAGACCACAAAGAGTTAAAGTGCTTCTCACAACTAAATAAAATAGTGTAACGAGCAGAGATAACTCAGTCTTCTTAGTGTGTGTTTATGCTGCTGAGTTTCCCTGACTATATCACAGGCTATGAGTAACAAGATCTAAATCCGTAAGTTGCTGCAGCATCCAAAGTGGCAGAAATTTGTGACTTCAAGTTACCTTGTTTGTCTTAGTTAAGGTTTCTATTGTTGTGAAGAGACATAATTGGAGCTGCCTTACAGTTTCAGAGGTGTAGTCCATTATTATCATAGCAAAAAACATGATGTCACACAAGCAGACATAGTACTGGAGAGGTAGCTGAGCGTCTGGGTCAGAGGGAAGCAGGACAACACAGTTAGCCACTAGACCTTGCTTGAACTTCTGACCTCGAAGTACGCCCTCCCCCATCCCCCAGTGACACACATCCTCCAACAAGGCCATTCCTCCTAATAGTGCCACTTCTTATGGGACTGTGGGGGCCATTTTTATTCAAATCACCACAATCTTCCTCTACACTAATCCACGTAAGGGAAAAAATATCGATCTTGAAGCATACATAGGCGATTTTACTATTGCTTAGAATCCTTTGGTCAAAGGCAGTCACATGGCATGGATGTAATAGAGGCTGGAAGACACACTAACTGCATGCATGTCAAGGGAAAGAATCTGACTGCTTTGGCAAACAGCTGGCCATCATTTAACCCCAGTATCTTTACGAATCTAGTTTTCTTAATTGTACATTGGTAGTTGTCCTGGGGATGCTGCAAACTGAACAAAATGAGAGATTGAAATATTCTGAAAGTCAGAGGAATTAACTTACGTAGAGAGGTTCCATAAGCTACATGTGTGTTCTAGTCTTTACAGTTTCCTGGGGTGGATCTGAAGCCAAGACCAGAACATAATGAAAGAAGTGGAAGCATGCTCCTCACCATATGTTAGAGGAGGATGAAGCAGGCCGCCAGACCAGCACTGCTGAAGCCAACCTGGATGTGGCTGCGGAGATTTAACTAATGGGGTACGGTAAATCGATTCAAAACAGGCCCAGCTGGATTGTTACCAATAAAGTTTAATTATCTCCATGTAGACCTTTAATGCTTATAAATTAGCCAGAAACTTATTTTAGACTTCTGTTACTTTTTTTGATTTTTTTTTCCTACAAAAATCAGTTTCCACAAGAGAGTGGAGGTACATTAGTGTGGCTTCATCAGCATAATTGAGTGTATTAATCCCGGGTCATGTAGATTTCAGAATTCAGGATATTCACCTCAGTAGTGAATATCCAGAAGGCTGAATTCTAACTGAGGATTCATCCAACTGCAAAACCTAGAGGAATATCCCACTGAGGCCACCTGACATAGACCATTCAGTTATACCCTCTGGCAATACTCTAGAACTACAACACTGAAGATGCAACATGCCCTTTCTTGAAAAGATAACACTGGGATAGGATACATTGCTTGTGTACAGTTCTAAAAACTGAGAGGGGCTAACACATATATCTAGGGTGTATATAACTCTATGCTTATCTGCTTGAATTCAACAAAACACTTTCCAGGCTCGGTATAGATAGATGTAGATGAAGGTCAGAAATGAATGAGTCTGCATAAGACACTTGGATAGTGTTATTGAAGGAGATAAAACTCATATCCACATTATTCTGACAGATGGCATAGCAGAAATGCTGAGGCAGAAACACAAAGAAGATATACAACTGTGTAGGTAATAAATAGATGTGTCTACTGGATAGTAACTGAGAGAGCTCAGAAAAGATGGAATGAGATGAGTCCCAAATGCACACTGGAACAGACAATGGAGAGATGAGGCAAGAGTTGCAGAAATGAGGAAGGTCATACATTTGGAGAGAAGAGTCTTTTGATTTCACTGGAAGCGATTCAGTCATTACTCAATAAATATTTATTGACTGTCTCTTTTGTACCAGATATTGGTACAGTCATATCAGTGAGCAAACAGATTATCGCATCACTAAACAGAAAAAGTAATTCCTGACTTGGTTCCCATCAGGAGCAAGTAGAGGATAGGAACTGTAAGAGACGTAAGAGAATAAGTGTAAAAAGATTGAGGGCTGTGTTTTGGGAGGCCTTGAACCCTTTGCCAATAATCTGGATTTGGAATGATGATTTGGAATTTTGTATTATGTGAGAACAAAAGGTCTAGGGATGAATACTGTTCCCCAGAGAGATAATAAATCTGAAAAGAAGATTTCAAGCATGTCAAAAGTAAGTGGGGACAGGGCAAAAACAAAAAGAATGCCAGATGCTGAGTTCTTGGGGACAGGAGGATCATTTGGCTTTGTCCCACTGGCTTCTTTGCATTCAGCACAACCTCACAACACTACCAGGTTTTTTGTGTTTTCTCTTTTAAATGAAGTGGTGAAAGAAAGTAGGAAATGGCATTATGGATTTCAAAGGGAGAGGAATCTTTTGAAAAACAGCATAAAATACTTCCCCAAAGTTAAGTAAGCGTAGTGACTATCACATTAATTTTCCTGAAAACACATAAACAAATGTCCATGCATCCGAGATGGGGCATCAGGGGGCAAGAAATAGGGATTCACGCAGGCCTAGCTCCTTGAGCCAGTGAGTCTATTGGGCTTAGCGTAGGTGCAGGGTACACAGGAGCCTCGATGTCCCCTAAAGAAGGATGTCATTGAAAGTTTCACATCTGCATAGATGAAGACTTTCAGAACCACAACTACAAAGATGGATTCCTCTGCCTCTTAACCTTCTACTTTTTCTGTATTCTCTGGCTCTTCCCAGGGCCATGTGCATCTCGGGCAACATTAGCTACAGTTCATGAGAAGGCACAGGAAGAAATGGCTGAAATCTCAGGTGAGAAGGTAATGGTCCCACTGACTCCCCCTCCAGGAGTGAACATCAAGCAGCCTGATCTTGGCTGTTCCTTGCAGGTGGTCATGGCTGCTCTGACAACAGTGTCTGTTATGCCTGAACGACAGCGTTCCACACAGTAACGTTGTCAGCTGTCCTCTTTGTAGCCTGTTAGTGGATCCATTTCCTACCCTTCTCTGCCTTGCTCTGTACCTGCCCGGAGGATGGACTTCAACAAACTAAATTTCCTGGGTTCCGATTCCCTTTGTTTTAGTGACATGTCAATCAATGAGAGAGGAGACTAGTTGCAAAGGGTAAAGGGATTGAGAAGTAAGGGAAGGTCTCCTTTCTAGACATAGACCACTGCACTAACAGAGGTTCATTTTCCTCCAGGAAGACCATAACTCTGGTCATGGAGCTGCCGTTCTTGCTTTCTTCTGAAGCCTCTCCTCTCTGCATCTGCCTTTCTACTTCAGCTAGAGCCTGGACAATTGTCAACTATATTTAACTCCCTTAATTTCCCCCACAGGGTTACATGGCTTCATGTAAGATCACTTTATTAAATTAACACTTTCAGTGTGAAACTACCACAACCATGGCAAGTAGAATGACTAAAGTTATTAAAGAGTTGGAAATCCAAGTAGTATAAGTCAGCAAGTTCCCAGTGTTG
Source organism: Lophiomys imhausi (assembly GCA_907164525.1). Classification (NCBI taxonomy): domain Eukaryota; kingdom Metazoa; phylum Chordata; class Mammalia; order Rodentia; family Muridae; genus Lophiomys; species Lophiomys imhausi. Next base: position 726,699 of record CAJQZJ010006256.1, on the reverse strand, counting down.
GGAGAGTAAAAGCTAGAGTAGAGATTTGTTTTTTCACTTGAATTATAACGCTAATGGCACGAAGAAAGCATAAGCAAAAATTCTTTTATTATTTTTAATAATGAAGAAGAATTTCACCTCTGTATTTTAACAAAATTAGCCAGAAGGACAGAGAGAACAGAAGTTAGTCTAAGACATAGTGGCTAGGACCACTATCTTAGAGAAGTCACATTCAACAATATTGACTGAAGAAACAAGGGCATGGTAGAAAACAGAGATGCAAGGTGTGGGGAAAAGTAAGAAAGTGGGGGCAGCGACTAGATCTGAAGGCTTCTGTCTTCTGTGCATAAAGATACACCAATATTTGCAAAGAAAGTCATAGAAAACTGTTCACGATTGGAAGGAATCAGAAAACTAGGAAAGGTCTAATTGCTGCGAGTTAAACTTTGCTCTGAGATGATACTAAGAGATCATGGAAGCTCTAAGCTCATACTTGACCCCACTGCAGTGAATAAGATAGTCAGAAGAAGCAAACTTCCCTGAAACTGCGACGCCAATGGCCGTGCTACGGGAATCCGAACTGAATAGAAAAGAGTGAGCCTCAGAAAAGACACAGAGCACAGCTGATCCAAGTGCCCATCCTCTGCTCAGTGCCCAGCACCACAGAAGGCACAATGTAGACATCACAAGAATAGGAAATATAATTTATACTTTCAAAAAGATGCTCAAGCTAGCTGGGACAGTGCAGGTACATTATACGACTTTGCCGTGCAGATCGCATACTGGCATATAGGAAAGACTTTTGGAACCTTGTTCAAACCTGGTCCTAAGCCCTGCATGCCCCTCACTCAATGTCAGACTAGATTTCAAATAATCTTCACCACAGCTTCCTGACAAATAAAGGAAATAAGAATTTATGGCTTCCTTGGTGTCATTCCATTCTAAAGACACTCACAGATATTCAGAGACACACTCGCTGCCAAGACTGAGGCAGGGCAGTGGGAGACAAACAGGTCAACTTGTGAGCCAAAAATAAGGACAAAGTGATCAACAAATGAACTCACCAATATTATAAATCATAACATTTTATTATAAACAAAGCTATCGAGTTTATAGGGACACATACCAACATGAACAAATAAATGACTGAGAGAAGAGTCCAGAGCTTTAAGAATTCAAGAAATTTGAGAATTAAAAAAAAAAACCTCGATTTCCTCTCTATATTCACTCAGAGAATGGGTCAAGCTTACTGACTTGTTCCCAAATTAATAAAGTAAGCAAAGAGAAAACAGAAACCTTGTACCACAGATGAATAAAATATATACATGCTTGCTATTAACATATTATATTTATTATATTAGAGGTTATATTCACTAGCGACGTGCTGTGGGTATGAAGTACTTCAACATGGTGTGATGAGGAGGGTTTTCATCTCTGTAGTCTTCTTCTACTAAGTCTATAACCTCAGTGTAATTACAAAAAGGATCAGACAAACTCCACCTAGAGGGCTTTCTTAACAACACTGAGACTGTTTATGCCATAGGAAAAGGAAGATGTGGGGCTGATAAAGTGTTACCAGAAAAGCAAAAGTGAAAAGACATAACAGTCAAATGCAATGTGCTACTCTGGATTGAATTCTGGAACAGAATAAGGCTATTAAATAATGAAAATCAAAGTCTAGAGTTCAGTTAAATTAAAAAAAAAAAGATGGTCTCTAAATATGGCCCAGCTGGTAGCTATAAGAATAGCACTTATCTAATATTTAATTGCTTCAAAACTTTACATATTACTTGCAAAGAGCCATGAACACATGCAATAATGGAATCATTACAGTAGGATGGATGGCTTTAATTCATTTTTCCCCCTTCCTCTTCTCTGGCCTTCATAGTTGTTTACTTCAGGGATGTAGTATGTGGTTAGCTCAAAGAGATTTTTAAAGTGACCCTATATAAGTGAAAGTCTATTAACATTTGTCTGTTGCTTTCCCAGATAGATGGCTCCCCCCTCTACTGGTAGAAAGAACAACACTCTTGAACCAGCAGGTTTCCTTCCTGTTCAGCCTTTATTTAGTGTCTGGGGCTCTTGTGCTGGGCCATCAGAAGTAGCAATCTGTGAAACTGTTGCTATAGTGATAGGCATGGTGTCAGGGCTACCTTTGGCTCATTTGGTTTTCCTGGACAGTTTCTTTGCCTTAAAAAAAAAAAAAATCAGCAGTTTATAGAGCCCCAATGTGAAATCATGCTGGCTCTGATTCACGACGTTTTCCTGAGACTTTATAATGTTTCTTTTTTCTAAATAAGCAATTTCAGGTCAGGTAAAAATGTGAGTAAATCATGCCTGGCTCTTGTTCCAGATGTATCGATCTCTGTCCGTTCCCTTCCCCTCCTTTTCATGGCTTTGGTACAACAAAAATAAGCAAAGCCTCCACTCTGGAGCCTTTCTGAGTATGCAATATATGCATGGTATACTGTGCACATAGCGATTTCCCTACCTTGGTCATTACCGACCTTAGCATTTTCTCTGGCAATTATCTGAAACAGAGTAATAATATGGAGGAATGATTTTGGCATGCGTGAGACCCTGGGAGGATCAAAGAGGCTGATGTGACAGTTCATGAAACAGGGAGGAAGCGAACCGTCCCCCACTGCCAACACTAACATATCCGCGCGCTTGAGAGTCTGGAAGAACCCAGTTGCCAAGTGTCTGCCTGCATTTTCTTTGAGAGGCCAGCCCAGTGCAGGTCAGGAAAATTATGGCTTTTATCAAGCAGACACTGTGGCTCTCTTTGAGGATGGCCAAGGCCCCACTCGCTGCTGGTAACTGCAACACATGTGGTCTTCTAAAGAGAAGGCATGAATATTTTCATTAACTGGCAAAGAGGTACCCACATGAGACTTCATTTATTTGGAATACATAGGGTAAGGCTAAAAGGGGTGAAATGTTTGTAAAGAAATTAAGAGTGAGGGCTCTGGAGACAGACTGCCTGAGTTTTAATCCTGGACCTATCAGTTACCATATCAGTGTAAGTAAATTATAACCTCTCTGCCTGAAGTCCCCCATCAGTGAACTGAACATATGAGCACCCTAGTTGTGTATTGTCCTGGCGATTTCCAATATGTGACATTGCCACAGCACTGAAACATGCTACTGCTACTATGACTTTTGTTTTAGCTACTTATGTTCCAGACAGAAAGCAACCAGGAAGCAACCAGGAAGCAACCAGGTCTGCCTGCGGTTTTGTCACCTGTTTTTTGCAGACTGCTTATTCTGTAAACATTCACTGGGCATAAAATGTGCCAGACACTGTGTTAAGTACTATGATATATGATTTTGGCACAAACAAATAAATCCAGTACTTTGCCATAGAGAATTTATATTCTGTTGGGAGAGGAAATTCACACAAAAGGTTCTACTGCATTACAGAATGCTTTTCCCTGGAATGTAAAATACTTCGGATCTTAAGAGAAAGAATGGAACCCCCTGGCCAGTAAGTAGATGGGAAGGTCTTCATGGAGCAGGTAGCTTTGGGTGAGAACTTGAGAAACAAGTGGGTTCTTTTTGTATCAGTGGAGATTAGAATGATGTGGGTGGCATGGATGTGTGGAAGAGGGCAGGGGGTCTCCGTGTGTGTGGACTTACACAGGTAGCATGGTAATGAGAGGCCTGAGAGATGAGAGTGGGTCCTCATCTAAGGATTCCTGATGGAGAGAGGTCTACAGGTCAGTAGTTAGCCTTGACTGGACCCGGCCAAAGGATTTTTCATTTAATTAAGAAATTTTCTTTAGAAAGGAAGTTATATTAATAAACCCAGCTAAAGGAATTTTCTTGAATTAAGAAATTCTTAATTCTTAGTAGGACTATGAATCTGGGATTAGAATTGTGCTTTGGTAAAGGACTTGGAGAAAACATTCAGCTACAGCTATAGCCTTCCTACATACAGTACAGGACAACATTTCCCTGCTTGTCATCATTAGTACATACTTAAAATAAAGAGTCATAAAATGCAACAAAGTAACGTAACAAAACAACAATTCTGCAAAGTCGGGGATTTCACCTCTGTATAATACTACTACCAGAGGCTTTATAGAACAAGCCAAAATTAAGTCCAATGTTTTCATAACAAAATGGGATTTCCAGCCAGCAAGTCTCTTTTTAAAAGATTTATTCAATGTGAAGAGAAACCATACTACAGAACTCCTCTTTTTAAAAAATCTCCCCTACTGCTCTGTGCTCTGATGGTAGAACTGGCACTTGGGCCTGAGACACTACATATAAAATATTTCTCACACAATATTTTGGCTAAGGGCTGTTATTTCAGTCATACAAATGCATAAGAGAAAATCTCAACAAAGAAAGTTTTAAAAGTATTTTTGAAATCAAGTTTAAAACTGTACTCTCAATTTAAGTCACAAACTACAGATAGAATAATTTTCCAAAGCCAAATTCTGTATCCATATTATACACAGGACACTAAGGTCCAGGAACTGTGGTCCATCGTTTTCCGGTTTTAAGGCTGTTCCTAAAATTCCTTATCTTCTCACTGTATCATCTTTCCTTCTGCCCTCCTTTCTTCCATTAATAAATGCTTCATAAGTATTTCCCTTTTGCTACATATTAGACCAGAGTTTTCTACATCTATGTTCATCTCTCCATGTGTCAGGGCTTCACTGTCAATGACAAAGTTAAAGGGTCCTGAAATACACACTATGAAGTTCTCACAAAAACTCCCTTTCAATTGATTGTTTTATTTTGTTGAGATGGGCTCACTGGAGCCTTACCATGTATAGTCTGTAGCCCAGGTTAACCTTGAACATACAATATCCCTCCTTCTGTGTCTCAAGGGCAAGAATTGTAGGTATGTGCTACACATCTGATTAAAGGTCACTGTCTAACCAGAGGGATTTTATTCAGAGGCAGAGTGAAAAAGACAGACCAAATGTGGTGCAAAGGAGAATCAGGCTATGTGAGTGAGAGTACTCAAGGGCCCCTGGCTATTGCCTCAGGTTTCCTGTGAGTGTAGGAAAAGGAGGAGTCAGTTGCTAGGTATGGGGTGGAGATAGTCCTCTGGCTTTGATTGATGGGTTTGGGTTACATAATACTTCATTCATTGATTATGCCCTTTCCCATGATACACTTGATTTAAATCAATGTGCACATAATTATGCATAGGCATAAGATACTAAGTAGGAGTATTTTCCCTAAAAGTTCATTCAAAGGACAGTTTGCCTTACTTACTCTATGCACCCAAAACTAGTTCAGGCTGGATTGTCCTATTTTTCTTAGTTTCAAGATATGTTTGGGGATGTTTTTGACCACGAAGGGGAAGTTATCGAGGGGACGTTGAAAGGAGGGCCCTATTGGGTTGTTTTGATCAGTGTGTACATGAATGTCCATTTGGCAAAGAGTGCCAAGTTGCTAAGATCATGGTAAGGATAGGTAGGTATGTGTATAACTCAGGCCGAAAGGAGTCCTTGATTTCTAAGCTGTCCTAATGTTTACCAACTCAATGTTGCCACATATCACAATATTACTAAAACATGTATATTGACAGTTTCTGAATTTCCTAGATCAAAGGATTAGCATATTTTTAACAGAAACAGTAACAAAACTAAATGCAAGACAGTTGTGTTCACCGACTCCTTTCCTTTTTGATGGAGTTTTCCCACATTCTTACAGAATCAAGAGCAATCTTTTTTTATAAGCATTTAAGCAACCGATGAGAGAAATGTGATTCTGTGCAGTCCACCTGTAAATTAAATCGCAGAAGAGCAGCTTTTCAAATTATCAGGAGGCAATACACTTAATGGAGGAAGCTGTGACCTACAAAGCAACTATGAGACCTTGAACTTTGTTGATTTTTTTGCTCGATCTACCACTCAAGGAAGTTAGAATGCAAGAGCCATATGACATCTTAAATAACAAAAGTTTGAGACTCTTGAAATCACTTGGGGATAATCTCCAGTGTAAATTCCAATAACTAATTGTTTTTTTTGTTTGTTTGTGTACATAGATCTTTGTGTGGGTTTGAGCATATGTGTGTGCAGTTGCCCATAGATGCGAGAAGAGGGCATCAGGTCCTTTGATGCTGAAGTTACAGGTGGCTGTTAACGACAAACTTGGGTGTTGAGAACCACTTTGAGTCTCCTGAAAAAGCAATATGTGCTCTTAATTGTTGAGTCATCTCTCCAGAACCTCCAACTACTAATTTAAAAGTACTTAGAGTTTAAGGTAGTAATGAGCTCTGAAATTATGCTCTAGTTCTTCCAAAACTCACCTCTTTTGATGGGTTAGCCAGAGAACACAGTGTTTTCCCAAGAGTCTTTGTTCTGCTCCAGTTCCTACCTCCTCTGTTTTACTTACTGCACATTTCACTGAAATTTGTCTTTTTTTTTCCACCACAGTTGAAGTGTCCAGACTATTTATTACCTGAAATCTTCTTAAACTGATTCTCGGTGAATGAGTTTGAGAGCAGTTGAAAGAACACTCTTGAAGCCCAGACTCCTTTCAGAGGTGCTTAATTCTGCTCCCAGAGTCTGGTCATCTGTCTATCATCAAAGCTGTGCATGGCCAGGAACAGTTCCAGTGCTGTTCTCAAGTAACTATTCAGGTTAAATCAATTTGAAAAGAGAAACAGGAGCTGAATAATACTTTTCATAACAGCATTGTAGGGATTTAAGATGAGTATGTGAAGGTCCTGATGGGTGGAAGGTATCCAGTAGGTAACAAAGGCTACTGGACTTTATCACACTACACTTTCACTATACGCCATGCCTATTGAGGATAAATACAGAGCCCTTCTAAGAAGCCATGATCTCTTTTGCCTCTGAGCACTGCTTTGTTGTTCTGTTTCAATCCCTCATGCCATTCTTTCAAAACGCTTTCATAGATCCAACAAATACTGATTGAACCACATTCAATGCACTGTTCCCGAGACTATAGATACATTGGGAAATGAGGCAGCACAAAGTGCAGCTCTTCTAATGTGCTCTGTACATACCACCATGTTAAGCTGTATCCCCTCTGGACCACACAACCTGGAAGTAAAGATTATGCCTTTCTAAACAAAACCACAGTACAGCTCAACATTAGGCTATGTGTAACATACAATGAGTGCTCGTGAGGTGCTGAGCAAATGCAATTGAGAACAGGAGTGTTGGTGAGAAGTGTCACAATGCCTTGTTGGTGTTTATGAACTGCTAATTACAACACTAAGGAAAAAAGTCCTGAGCCAGGATGAACTAAATTCTATAGGTATTTACTGAGCATCTTGTTCTCAAACATCACAGAGCATCTGTTTGGGTCTAGATAAAAGTTTAGGTTTATTCTAAGTCTTCATGTTTATCCAAAGGTTAAAACAGTATTTTAGATAGTTGCAAGGAAACTAGAAAGGGAAGGAAGAAAATGGTGTGAGACCATGCTTCAAATGCAAATTGACCTTCCAGAGATGTTGAAGAGATGCATTGCCATCATGTAGAGCATGCTTGTAGAAACAGAAGAAGAACAAACTATGGAAAGTAAAAGAAATCCAAAATTAAGTTGAGGAAATCACAATTTTTAATATATTACGATATTAATAGGTAGTAAATCAATAATTATGTGTGGAGCCCAAAATCAGTTAGGGTATGGGCAAGAAACTGGTCTGCTAGAAGGTCAAAGAGTTTTGAGTGAAAGATCTGTTTCTAGAGGTGAAGAGGGAGAGGACAAGTTAGTCAATGAGCAGAGAGGATGAGGTTTCTACTCTTAGGTTTCAACAGAGAGACAAGGGCTGGATCTGAGGAGTCCAGTGCTTAGGAGAGGGCTGCTGGACATGAATGAGTTCAGGCATTCTGGTCTCTGATGGAGATCTGTAGCCACAGTAGGATTAGGAGATGTGGTGGGAGAGAGAGAGAGAGAGATATTGAATATTTTCTCTTTTAAAAGATGGAATCAAAACCTATGATATGAATAAGAATAAGGGGTACAGAGAAAAACTGAACTAATTTTGGGAAATATAAAAATTGTACACATGTGTCATATGTATGATATTTTTCATTTATATCCATTCATTCCCCCAACAGAGCTATGAGAAGACACTCTGAATGTTTCCACTTAGTATTAGATATGATACAAAACCTTTAACCCCAAGGAAATTTCTATGAGGTAAACATGCAAATAAACAACAGTAAAACAATGGATTATGTTATTTATGAGTGAGGTATGTCGGTGATAGGAATGCTACCCTTACAACTGCAGAAGTGATAAATGAGGATGACTTTTAAGCGGCATTTTTTTTTTTTTTTTTTTTTTTTTTTAGTTTTTCAAGACAAGGTTTTGTTGGGGAAGGTCTAATACATTGCTTCTGATAGGCTGATTTCAATGCTGAGATCTGGTGGAGATGTAGACACAGTAGGATTAGGGGAACATCCTTCTGAGGCATTCTCTTGATTGGTTAATATAAGTCACTGATAGCCAAGTAGCTGGGCAGAAAGAGTATAGGAAGGTGGGATTTCCTGAGAGGGAAATAGGAACCCTGAGTTTTACACAAAGGAATCTCTTTTTCCTCCAGGAGACATTGAAGCAGATAGATGTGTTTGAGAACACTGGGAGGTAATAATAGGCCACATGGAGGTTTGTGATTAGGTGGTCCAGGTTAATTTAGATTAGCTAATTGAGAGTCTTCCTAACTAAGGGCTAAGCATTCAAATATTAAAAGGTCTTGGTGTATTTAATTATTGGGGAAAGAACCATGGTGGCTTATAGACCAGCAGTCCAAGAAATCCAGGGCCATCAGTCTCTTGCTGCTGCCAGCAATTCTTCTGGCCTAATATAACAACTTACTGTATTTAATGAGAATATTAGTTAACAGAGTTTAGGTTGCAGGTGGTAAAGGCCACTCATGGTCCAGGTCTTTATCCCCAGGACAAGTCAGGCCGCCAGTTAAGGTGGGTCAGGCCATGGGTCAATATCCCACCAGGATACCAGCTGTTCTGCCAGCCTAATCTTACAGTTTATACTTATTAATAAATACAATTAATAATTAAATTGCAGTTTCAATTGATACACAATTCCCTGTGTATCAACCCTGGCTATCCTAGACTCACTTTGTAGACCAGGCTAGCTTTGAATTCACAGAGATCTGCCTGCCTCTGCCTCCTGAGTGCTGGGATTAAAGGCATGTATCACCACACACAGCTAAACTGCGTTTTTAAAGTAACAGTTTTCTGAATTTGAAGTTAATGCAGTAAGTATTTTGGGCATAGGGGTAGGAATGCTAAAAGGAACCGCAATAACTCAGCAAGCTGGAGTTCGCAGAGATGGTATGATGCTAAAGAAATTTTAAAGAATGAGAATAAGTGTAATATCTATAAATTAGGTGGCCCATTGGTGTGACTTGACTGTGAAATGTCCTTCAAAGGCTCCCAACCTCAACAAGTATTCCTATTTGAGAAGGTTATGGAACCCTTAGAAGAGTAGTTCTCAACCTGTGGATCGCAACCCCTTTAAGGGTCTCATATCATATATCCTGTGCATCAGATATTCCCTTTACAATTCACAACAGTAGCAAATTTACAGTTATGAAGTACCAATGAAAAAAATTTTTATAGTTGTAGGGTAATCACAACATTAGGAACTGTGTTAAGGGATCACAACATTATGAAAGTTGAGAACCTGGGCCTTAGAAAAAGGGACCTCACAGGTGGTAATGGGCCACTGAGGAGGTCCTTGAAGATTTACAGTCTGGTCCCATTTCCTGTCCACACAATCCTTCCTGAGCTCATATGCATTTCAATGAACTAGCTCTGGTTCCTGCTATCACACCTGCCCCATGTCCTGTTGTGTCTTCCCTGCCAGGATGGACTGTGTACCTCTGCAACTGCACACAGAAATAAAACTTTTCTCCTTTAACTTGTCTTTATTAGATTCTTTCACCACTGCAGCAGAAAATCAACTAAGAGAACCATAGTTAAATTATTTTTCTGTTTTAGGGAATAGAAAAGAAGGAATGAAAGGAAAAACAAAAAAAAACAGACCCAAAAAACTGTAATATTATTTCATCTAAATTTGTGTCTTTTGTTAACCATGATTTTACATGTTTGTTGTATTTGCTTAACAATGGAAGTCCACTTCTGTCCGAGGAAGGCGGAATAGGAAACCAAGCAAAAGATGTGATTTCCTTAGCGCTGGTGCCATTGCTTTCTGCAGTAAAGCTTCAAATGAAGGGGCTATCCCGCCCACACCCAAACTGGCTTGTTTTCTGTCTCTATGTAGCCAGCACACCACCTCCAACCAAGGAAGTTAAAAATGGAAAAGAGGCTCCACTCCAGGCCCAGCGCATCACTGGAAATATTGGAAAATATAGTTGGGACTTAGAGAGGCAGATCCAGCCTCCTGTGTTTGTCTGTTAATATAGACAGCAGATAAAAAAGAGGAGAGCCTCTTCTGCTGATGTGGCTGGTCTTCAGCTGGGAACACCATTTTCAACTGTCCAAGATTCCCCTGATCGCTCATCTTAATTTGATTTGACACTAGGTTCCATTGCCTTTTACAAGCACGGTCTTGGGAGGCTGCAAACCTGTGTGGCTAGAAAGAGATTCTTACTGCAATCACGGTGGAAGGAAAGAAACTACAGTTTTCCAACTTTCACAGCTTGTCTACTTACGGAGACTGAGCTGCAACGTGCTCTTGAAATCATTTGGGTGGGCCTTGTTTCTGAGGAAATAAAGAGAGGCCCCAGAACCTCTCAAGTGACTGAAAGAATGATTTCCAGATAGTCAAATGGAGTGGCCTTCTGACTACATGCGCTGAATGTGCTTGGCAGTCTTTCCATCTGGCTGGCCAGTATCCTGAGGTTAGCAAAGCAGAAAGCCAATCTTTGGGGAGCTAGAAGACGTGTGCATGTGCCAGAATCTTTGACAAACTCTCAGTTAATTGTTTTCTGTGATTCTTCTCCTGAGACGCAATCTGTGTGCACCAGGCACTGTGAACCATCCACTCCCACAACCTCAAATCTCAAGGGAAACGTCATAATTATACACATTTGGGCCAAGCATCTACCCCACAGGAAATAGATGGACCAACCCCTAGGGATGAAAGAAAGATGCGGGGCATGAGAAACCAGAATGTTCCTGAGTGAGAAAAAAGACAAGCTCACAAGTGTGAAGCCAGAATGTGTATATATGCACATGAGAAACTCGGGAGTTTCTTAAAAGTTAAGGAAATGTTGGCCAGTAGAGGCCTGGGTAAGCTGATGGGAAATCTTTACTGTTCTGTAGCTGGTAAATAATTTAGTACTTGGAAACCTTAACGTTCCAGGAAGGGATTCAGTTTGGGATTAGTTACTGGAAATAGTGGCATGTGCACTGGCTTCCAAAATAGATTAAGTGTATGTAGAGATGAAACAGGGATCCAAGGTCTAAAATCTATGCCCTTCACAAATGTTTTCTTCCCACTTCTAAAATGTTGCCTCTTTTTTTTTTAAACTTGTAACATTCTTCAGGTATATTTAGCTTCTCCACCATTCATCAAACACGTATAGCGGTGGGACGTGCAAGGTGTCTTCATAATTTGCTCTGGCTGAGTGGGAAAGGGTTAGAAGATGTAATCTTCTGAAAATGTAAGTGGGTCAGAATTTTACCCGTAATGTGTTAGTGTTGCTCTGTAGAGCAAGAAACTGGACTAGCCAAGAAGTCCACTGCTACCACTTTTCTGTGGTTGCCTTTGGTGGGCATGACTATTTTTCATTCTTTTTGTCAAAACTGTAAAATCCAGAGATTCATGCACTATATACAAAATGTAACATTTCTCTTTTTACATATCAGTGAATTCATTTTTGTTATAAACACTGGTGATGATAATATGCCAAACAAATTCCACAGAGGAGCCTCAATATAAGGCTCTAATGAAAAAAGTAAGGGGTTGAAGACTCACAAGGTCAAGGGTTCCTTTTCTTTGTGATCCACAATTTTCAAATATAACAAAAACTATCTCCAAAATTACACTTAAAAGCCATATATTTGGAGAGAAGCTGAAATGTGTCTGGTTAATGGATTGCAAATGACCAAGAAAATGGCTGACTAGACTTCAATAAAACACTGGCTGAAAGAACTGGAGTAGGAGAAGGCAAGATCAAGATCAAACACAACAAGCAAAACCCTGAGTGAACAGGAAAATTTCATTATGAACAAAACGAGTCAGACAGAAAGTAGTACTGAAAAATTAGAAGTTTGTTTGTTTGTTTGTTCTTAAGACCAAGACAGTAGAGGAGGTGACTTGAAATAAAGAGAAGAAAAAAATATATATATGAAAGAAAGGGGGAAAGAAATTTGACTGCTGTTTTCTTTAAAAAAAAAAAAGTCAAATAAATATCTTATTCATATTAACTTCTCTTGGGGGAAAAGGTGAGGTTTTATTTTGTTTTTGTTTCTTTTTTATTTTAACTGTGAATCAGCCAGGTCTCAAATAGAAATTTTGACCAGGAAGGTTTATTGGCTTAAAGGTTTCCAAAAACGTTCTGGAATGAACACAGGATGTTTGTTTTTAGAATGCACGCCCTTTGTTCTTCAATAAGTGGTAGTAAAGAATTCTGGTATGCTTTGTTTGAAAAAATTAAAAACAATCTCAATGAAGCTCCTTTCAGACATGTGTCATGGCCTTATTCTTACTGAATTCTTCCACATTAACAAACAAAGTTTCTCTTCTTTTCATTCTTTTGGCCACAGGACAGATGGAATTCACCGAAGACTCCACCACAGACGTTCTCAGATGGTGCTAATAAAAAGAACAAACCCAAACCAGAATTGGTGGTCCACCCTGTGAGAGTTGCTAAACGTCATCACAAAGCAGTAATTATCCTGTAGCATGCTTGGTGGCTCAGCATTCTGAAATGTAAATGTCAAGGGCATACAGTCTCTGAGATGTTGCTAATGGGAGTTCATGTTTTGTGTTGGGTGGTCTTGTGTTCTGCCTGGTGGTCTTGTTTCTGCCTGCTATGACAGCACTAATGATTGCATGTACAGCCCCCCCCCCCCATCCTACATAGTATTCACTTGTCTCCCTTTGGTAATTCACAGCAAGGCATACAAGACAGACTACCCAGAAATGACACTGCAGTGTTCCAGACATGCTCTCTCTTGGTGGTGACAGTTCCAAATCAAGCTGGCTCAGTGCTTAAGTCAAAGCATTTTTCTAAGTTCTGGTTCAAAACACAGCCTTAGATCTGGAAAATCAAAACTGGGCTCCGTTTGCCTCTTCCATCATTGCTTGTAATAAATATTCAGCTGTTGGACTTCAGCTGGCAATTTATGATAGATGACACCAAATAAGATCCAACTCTCTCCCAGATGCAAGAAACTCATCTTTTGGTTAGAGAGACTTCACTACCTTTTGAAAGCAAAGGCAGATCATTTTACAGACTTTCTTGCCACATTCATTGAGGATTTATTTCCCTATGTCCCACAAAAACTAGCAAAGGAAGGTTTATAGCTACCCAGGATAACAATATAAATTCCGTTCAGAGGATCAAAGTGTCTCACATCTTAAAAATTAATACAGGTGACTCTCCCAGTTTTAACTCTAAATCCCATATTAGGTTTTTCTTCCGCATAAACTAACCATTGATTCTGTACTTATCTGATGATTGGATCAAGAATTTAGCCTCGATAGACTTCTGTAGGCCATAAATGGATTTGGCTTGGGGAAATCAATGGTACGGTTTCATTAAACTGCCTACCCCAAGCTGATCCTGGTATGCTGTTTGACTCTACCATTTACTGACTACATTGCTATAGTTGACCTTCTGTCTTAGTGTGAAGAAATACTAATGACCAAAAGCAACTTGGAGAGGAAAAGGTTTATCTACTTTACACTTCCACATCATAGTTCATCATCAGGGTAAAACTTGGAAGGCAGGGCTGATGCAGAGGCCATGGAGGCCAGCTACTTACTGGCTTGCTCCGTATGGTTTTCTCAGCCTGCTCTCTTATAGGATCCAGGACCACCATCACAGGAATAGCCCCACCCACATTGGACTGGGCCCTCCCATAACAATCACTAACTAAGAAAATACCCTTATAGCCTCATATTATGGAGGGATTTTCTCAATTGTAGTTCCTTTCTCTCAGATGACTCTACCTTATGTCAAGTTGACACACAAACTAGCCACCTTCTGCTGTGGCTAAATTTTGGTAACAATTTTACTAACAAAAGTCAATGGTGTCCACATAACATTTATACGGCCAAGGAAATGACATTGTGGCTGACTATTCATTCGTAAGAAATGAAACTACCATAACATTCATAAGAAATGTGAATGGAAATAAGAAATGGCTGCCATACCATTCTACTCTACCTATCTTACTTCATCAACATTTGTTCACTTCTCTTTTAAGGTTTTTATTCTCAAAACAACTATCTAACATGTTCATCATATACACACTGCCTAGCACTGTGCCTGAACAAGCACAGAGTCAATACATTTATTTATTAAGGAGCATATTTACCTTAAATTTGACCTCATAGTAAGGAAAAGGTGATTATAATACTGAATACGAGGGTTTTTTCCCTCAATATCTTCCTAACTTAGCATGTGGTTAGGTATAGAGAAGATGTTCAATAGATTCTGGTTTACTAGTCCATTCTCACACTGTTACTTTGAATGGAAAAATAACACTACTGAATTGCCATCAATTCCAGTAGATGTATTGTTTTGTTCTTTTGGGTAATATGCATTATTATCCTCTTTACTCAGGACCAAGAGGAATTCAATCTCAACTAGAAGGGATCAAAGTGTAGAAATTACATACCACTCCAACCATCCCATCTACAGGCCATACTAAGACATGTGGTTTTATAGCAAGAAAGGTTATTTAAAAATAGGATCATACAGTCTAGTGTTTAGTACCCCTAATCTCTAAAAGTAAGCAGTAATGTATACTTTATTCCTTAACAACATAAATTAGAGCTCAAGAACGATGCAAAATAAAATATATGAAAACATTCTAATTATCTGCCTACACTTGTCCATAATACACATGCTAGAAACAGAACGTATATCTATGCATTTAGATACATGAACCAATTTAGTGAGTATATGGTGAGAACATGATTTGTTATTTATCCTTATTAGCTTATACTCTCTTATCACTGGGTAGCTCAAATGAGGAGATCAATTGTGGCGTCAGAGGCAAAAGTAAACCATGCAAAGGCAAAAGCTGATAGCAGAACAGTAAAGCATTTTAAGAGAAAGAGAATCAGAGTTCAATAGGCTAATAGATAAATTAGAAACTTGAGATTCAACATTTGTTCAACAGACTTAAAACTAAGGTCCCTGAGGAGTTGGGCATCAAACTAAGAACTGTGAAGCACAACTGTGTGAACAAACTACAGTTCTATGAGGGAACATTCACTGTGTAGAGGATACGAGGGGAAAAAGCAATAGGACAAACAAAGAACGGCCACAATCATCCGGGATGAATGGAGATATGTTATGTGTTGTGAATTGGATTTGAGGATTTTCTTTTTTCCCTCATTCTATTTTTTGTCTCTTTTATTATTAAAAGCTTAAGATTATTTTGTTATATTGGTAGAAATTTAAGATTCTGTTTATTGATGCAAGTTTAAAAAATATTTTGTATGTAATAGAAAGTAAGGTTATTGATAAGAATTTAAAATGTTTTGTTTGCTTTAATGTCTTTTGTCAAAAGATGTAAATACAACTATGTATTGTGAGAAGTTTAGGGTTATTTTAACACTTGCTTTAATGTATATTGATAAAAATTTAAAGTTAGTTTTTGTATTGTACATAGACAATTTATTTACATTGTACATGTAGATATTATGTAGATTTATTTTTTATTTTACTAGAAGGGGGATATGTAGGGGTTAGATAAATTAGATTTAGAAAATATATAGGGGTTTCTTATACTGTCTCTTAATTCGGGGCATGAAGAGCATTATCAGCATGTGGACTAAAAACAGGAAACAAACAGGAGACTTAATAGACTGAAAAACAAGGTTGAAGTCAGGAAAACAGGAAAGACTTAATGGACTTGAAGAAACAAAGTATCTGGCCTGACATTGTTTTCAGCTGCTAAGTGGGTGGAGCCCAAATTAAGCTGAAACAGAGTTCCTCCTATTTAAGGACAGTGCATGGAGCCCAGATAAAGAAGAGACCCCTGATGCTAGAGAGCTCCAAGAGTCCTGCTGAAAAAATTGCTGGCCATCATTTGATGGCCAGATTTCCCTGAAGCAGAAAGAAGCTGGTGAGCAAAGAAAGCCTGAGCAAGACACCAAAAGGCCAAGGACTAAACCCTGTGGCTCAGCTTTTGCCTAGGGGGGTTTGATCTGTCCGATCAGTGGCCTAAAGGAAATTGTGCCTGGCTTTAAGGACTGAGACAGAGCAGCTGAGTTCCTGATTCAAAAGAAGTAAGTTGGCCTGCAGACGGCTGGGGTCTCCCACAGAGAAGAAAGCATGAAGCCTTATTTAAGGTGAGACTGCAATAACCAACTTACCCTAACGAACCTGCATCTGAGAGATCCAGAAAAAGGACTGCTAAGTACGTTAAAGAATCTACAACAAAGACTGTGTTCCTGACGACTGAGGACCTGCCCCAGAGACTGTATCATTCTAAAAGGTTAGAAAAATAATTATCAATAGGTTTAGTGGATAGGTTAAAGGGGTTGTAGGAAATTATAGGATTAATAGTTAAGAAATTGTTGGTGTTTGTTATAAGTGAATTTAGTAATAAATAAATAAGTGATAAATAATAATTTAAAAGTTCGGTTACACACATGTATAAATCCAGCAGAAGGCATAGGTAGTTGCTTGAAGGAGAGATATAAGTAATAGTTGTGGGAGCCTGGAGGAGGTAACCTGAAAGAGACTTCAGGGAACATCATAGGAAAGATGAGATTTAAGGTCAGTCTGAAATAGAAAGAATTTAAAGAGACGTGATGGGAATAAAGAGCACCCCAGATGGAATTAATATAAAAAAGGAAAACACATGGAAAATCCATATCTGTTAAATGAGCTCCCAACTCTACTTTTGCCTAACATTCAAGGTGTGCAGTTGGAGAAAAGTGAGGAATGAAGATAAAGAGGTTAATGTGGCTAGATTATAGACAGTCTGTATTATTAAGGTGTACTATCTGGAATCCAATAAGCAGTCTCTGAGACCTGCCTAAGATATGAGGATTGGAGATAAGTTTTCATATCACTATAAATACTGGTAAGCATCCGCTAAAGGAATATTACAGTTGGAATGTTATGCTGCTTGTGTGGGTCCATTAAGGCTACCATAGTAAAACACCAAGGTGGCTTATAAAGAACAGAAATTGATTTCTAGCAAGGCCGGAGATTGAGGAGTCCAATACCAAATCAGATTTGGTCTGGTGAAAATTTTATTCCTGAATCATAGGTGGTAACTGTGTTCTCTCTTGGCAGAGGGGCAAGGAATTCAGGGACTTTTTTTTTATAAGAACATTAATAGCCTTTGTAAAGGTTTTCCCTGATCATTTTTCAAAGGCTTTATTTCCTAATACTATCACTTTGGGGATTAGGATATTAATTTTGAGAGGACACAGACATCCAGATCACAGAAATTATATGGAATATGAAAATGCCCATTTATGTCAACTTGATAGTGGGTTATGTAAGACTCATGTGGGAGAATAGTATGAAGTAAGACTGAGGTATAGAATGATACTTGGAGCCCTGTAGTGTCATTGTAGGAAAAAGACAGATACAAGACAGCCAGTGGTTCAAGGGCACCAGTCATACATAGAATCCCATGGCAGAACAAGGAAGATGTAAGTGGAAGAAACTATCTGGAAGTTAAGAGACTTCAGGTCTGGAATCTCTTCAGTTAGGGTTACTCTGACAAAAGACTTTAGATAAATGTGGCCTTGTAGCATTTCCTCCATAACTCTTCCAGATGGTCCCTCTAGGTCCAAAGAGACTATAAGCAGCTCTTTTTGGCCACATCAATAGAGAAGATCACAGTAATAGAATATTTCCCCAGTGGTGTGGGCTCCCTTTTCTAGATATTCTTCACAAATCACTCACCAGTCAGCATGTACTTAATGAAAAACTTCTATTTGTTAAGACAGAGTCTATGAGCTAGACTATTTTTGTAAATAGATTAAAATAAAAGAAATGACTGCGTTTCTTGGATTTTGTGATATAGTAGATGAAAAGAAAATATTGATGTAATGATTAGTGAAGTTCTACAATGTAGTCGAAGGTAATAAATCCCCTAAGATGGGTAAAATGGAACAGTCGTCTCATGGCAGAGGGATTCTGAAAGTCCTTTCTATAAGGATATTCTACACACTGTTCATAAAGGTCCTCATTGATCACTTTCAAAGGCTTCAGATCCTAATACTATCTCTTTAAGGATTAAGGTATTAATTTTGAGGTGGAACTATTAAACAAATTGTACAACATAGTCAATGGCAATAAATTCTATAAGATAGATCAAAATGAAACAGTCAGGACACTCACAAGGATTGAGGTAGGCTTGCAGCAATTTACAACTCTGAAAATGTATTCAGGGCAAGCCTGGTTGAAATATGAAATCTGGGCAAAACCAAAAGAGAAACAAATTAGTGGACTGTGAGAGTATTTGAGGGCAGAAAGCCATAGGTAGAAGATTTAGCTCATTAAGACAAGATTGTTCTGTGTTCTAGAATAATAAAGATGAGACCCTTGTGACCAGGGCAGTAAGTTGGAGAATACTAGAAGATAAGATTTCTAAAAATATAAAAATAGCAGATTATCAAGGCTCTGTCATTGCAAGGGTTGGCCTTTTGAGTGACTGATACATGAAGTTACTAGAGGAGTCTAGATCAAAAGGTGATGTGATCGTGTTTGTATTTTTAAAGCATAGCTGTGGCTTCTATGCTGAAAATAGACTTTATAGAGCAAGTGTGGAATCAAGGAGACCACTTGGGAGGCAATTATAGTAATCCAGTGAGAGAAGAACATGTCTTGGCTCAAACTAGTAGTAATAAAGACAGTGAGATGTGCCTCTGATCCTAAAGACATTCTGATAGTACAGCCAACAGGATTGAATGTTGAATAAGATACGTAATGAAAGGAGTCAAAGAGGACTCAATATTGTTGGTCCAAGCAATCAGAAAGCTAGAGACAAATGTAACCTGGAAGATTACAGAGGGGCAGGTTTAGATTGTGAACATAAATTCAATACTTTATATACCATGGATCTGTGAAGAAGATACATGGGCATTTGAAATTCAAGAGAGAAGGCTACACATATATTTTGGAATGTGGTATATAATGACATTTAAAATTATGAGATTAAATAGGTTTGTTAATAGAATGAATAGAGAAAAGTATCTGAGTTTTTAGGAGATTAACCATATTAGAAAAGGAAGGATAGCTAAGGACTGTGTCAAGACAACCAGGAAGACAAGAACTGGAAGACATTATTTTAAGTGGAGTAACTCAGCATCTGAAAAACAAATACTGTGTGTTCTCTTTCACATGTGAATCTTAGTCTCTAACTGTTAAACATACATATCTAGGTGGGAGTAAATAAGAAGAAAGGCCAGGAAACTAGAAAAGGGCTTGTGTGACTGGCAGAGGGGTGTTTTAAGGTGGCGGTGGGTGGAGTAAGGGAGGCAACACTAAGGAGCAAAGTAGAAAGGGTGAATACTGCTGGTGAAAGGCCCAGGAAAGCGATTAGACAGCGACATGCAGGGATAATAATCTACTAAACTGAAGTATGCATAAAGATATTAAATTAATGAAAATTAGTAAGAGATTAGAAGTTACAGTAGTATGAAAGTCTCAACATAACAAATAAGAAAGTTAGTCAAATTATGAAATTGATTTTTCTAAGGGATTCAGTTTGAATAGTGTTAGGTCACACGGAATTACATGATTTTGAAGGGTTTAGGTTGTGGCAAATAAACTCAGATAAACTGAAACAAATGCACAAATTTTCAAAATACGTTATTTAATAGATGTCCATATTTATAACAAAAAGTCCTAGGCTTTGTGAGTTAGCTTTTCCAAGTAAGTATAGCTCTCACCCCTCATTATAGAAACTTCTCTTTGCAACAAATGGAGTCCATCACAGAAAACCACAACTGGACCCAATGCACAGATCAATGGATTATGAGTATCCCAACCCCAACAGAAATATCTACATCACAACTACAGCATCAATGGGAAATGAAGCAGAAAGACTCTGAGAGCCAGAATACCAAGAAGTCTGCTTTGGAACTGTCTCTCATAGAAATGACTGCATAAACAAGAGCTAAACAATGTTCTTATAAATAGACATGCTGATGCTAAAGTGAGAAAATGTCATGATATCACAGCCCTAGATCAGGAATTAGAAGTAGCTGATGACTGCTGAGAAAAGGAGAGCCAGCTTCTCTTAGCCCTAACTGTTCAATAAAAAGCCCTGAAACCATATACACATAAACAACAAACAGCAACAACAGAAGCAGACTCAGCAATTTGCATTCATATATTAGTGTGCAAATATATATACACACACAATAATTGGGGAAGAAATGATTAGTTATTAATTTGAGAGAGTGGGGATGACCTGGAAGAAATTGGAAGGAGGGCACTTGGGAGAGGCTAGAGGGGGAAATAGATAGGATTATGTTTAAATTTAAAATATACAGAATCTCATATGGAAATCTATTACTTTATCCATATGATTTTAGATGTTAAAAATGAAATTAAAAGAAAGAAAATAATACCACATAGTGTCTGGAATCTCCGTAAATAGAGTATCAATAAAGAACAATTGGGCTGGAGAGATGGCTCAGTGGTTAAGAGCACTGGCTGCTCTTCCAGAGGACCTGGGTTCAAATCCCAGCACCCACATGACAGCTCACAACTGTCTGTACCTCTTGTTCCAGAGCATCCAACACCCTCACACAGACATAAATGCAGTCAAAACACCAATGTACATAAAATAAAAATAAATAAATTATTTTTAAAAAATAAAGAATAATCAACTGAGACTGGAGCTTTAAGTCAGTGGTAGAGCATTTACTTAGCAAACTCTAGGTCATAGGTTCAATCTGTAGCAATACAAAGAAAAATTATTTGTGTCAGGTATTAGTGTCATGTACATGAATGTAGAGAATAACAACTGGATTCATCATTAAGGTTGCTAGAGCCCTTGATCACTGAAAAGGTGAAAAATGGCTTAGTAGAATAAAGCTAAAGAGAATAGGAAAGAATCTGATGCATTAAAAATATACTACTCGTTGGAGAAAGTTTTTGGTTAAGAGAACAGAGATGGAGAGAGATAGATGATAGATAGATAAATAATAGGTAGATGGATGGATACATGGATGCATGGATAAATTCATGCATGGATGGATGGATGGATGCATGGATGGATGGATAGATAGACAGGTAGAAGATAGGTAGATGATAGGTAGATAGATAGATAGATAGATAGATAGATAGATAGATAGATAGATGATAGATTGATGGGTAGATGGATGGATGGATAGATAGATGATAGGTGATAGATGATAGACTAATTGATTTATTGACTGATTGATTGATAGATGGATATATATAGAGAGAGTTATCTTTATGTTTACATTATGCAATGAATTTTCCCTGCCATGTTCATATAAGGAATGGCTATATTTGTTGAGAGGTCTTTAAAGAGGTAATTGGGTTAGGAGGAGAGTGTTAGGGTGACTTAATCAAATCTGACTGGTCTTCTTAAAGAAAAAAAGATTCTATCCTACAGAGAGACAACAGGAATGTTCATACACACAAGAGAAGCATTGTGGGAACATCACAAGAAGGTACCCATATGCAAACCAAAGAGAGAGGCTCCAGTAGAAACTAAATCTGCCAACTAATTTAGATTTCTAATTGCCAGAATTGGGAGAAATAAATTTTGATTGCTTAAAGCTGTCCAGTGGCTGGAATGTCAACCCTAGAAAATGAATATATTTCATTTTTAAGTTGTAAGAAATAGTAACACGCTTGTGTGCCTTGAGGAAATTATTTAGATGCAAAAGCTATAATACCTACAATGAGGAAAAAATTAATAGAAGAAATGTTTGTTGAAACAAATAGTTGCCTTGTTGGATGTGTACAAAAGAGAACCCTTATTCATTGCTAGTGAGAATGTAAACTAGTCTAAAAAACTAAAAATAAGTCTACCATATGACCCAGCTATACTACTTCTGAATATTTCCCTAAATATTGGCAAGTCAAAATACCACTTACCATATATGCTATTTGTGAGAAAATAAATGCAACTGGAGGTAACAGTTCCTATTATGTGAATTAAGCCAGTCTCAGAAAGAAAAAAAATTATATGCTTTCTCTCACTGTTTTTGCTAGTTTTTATATGATCACATAAGATCATATATGTGTGGGTTAAATGAGAAAAGCAGAAAGAGGCGCTTCTTTGGAAAAAGTGGGTGGGATCTGGTCTCAGTCACAGCTCCTAAAACAAACTTTTCCTGCCTTCTTAACAGTTAGTTATTGCCACAGAATAGTCAAGTTGACCAGAGGAGGGGACACCACTGACCAGCATTTTCAGACAAGAGTGAAATTGTCTTTAAGTGGAATGAGATGAATTGCAGTGGAACTTGAGACCAAAAAGAAGTCTGGGTTTGGTACCCAGTCAGAAGGAGATGTTTTTGTGTCCATTGAAATTGAGTATAATTTAGCAAAATTTTGAAAGATGAAACACAGTACTTACCAAAGTACCATCATTAACTGAGGAGAGTGGTTCAATAAAGGGAAAGAGAGTCAAATGAGAATTTCAGGGAATGTAATGCAGAGTGAGGGTGACGGCCCTGACTCTGCTCTTCAGGTTGTTTAACTATGGGCCCAAACAGAGATGAAGCAATCCAATCCACGCAGGGAGCTTTGAGTCAAGGAAAAAGGATCATCTTACTATGCAATTCCAAGATATCCCTGGAAGCCAGGAAATTTACCAAGACTTGCCCCACTGCAATAGTGGAAGACTCTTAGCATAATGAGCCTAAGGGAATGGATTAATACTGAAAATATTTGGAATTGGCTCCACATGTCACGATGAGTCAATACTGAAATGAAGACTGGAACCCAGGTCTTCTGGCTCCTAGCCATGACTCTACTCTCATAACTGTATTTTCTGTGATTTTTGTTTTGATCTGGAATTCATTCTCAATCTTCCTCATGTGCTCCCTGGCTTCCTCTCCCCCGTTTTCCTCCCCCCTCTTCCCTCTCACATACCACAGGTGACCCCTGTGCACATCTTCCATAAATCACTCTAGAATGCTGTCCCTTTGTTGCTCTCTTCTCTAAGTACCCAAAGAGAGATTATGGCAATGAACCCGGGCTCAACATTAAGGGAGACAATTGAAGGTCATTCAGTTCAAAATAATTCATATTTATCCATAGCTTCCTTTCCCAGAACATCTGGTTCCCGTTAATCAGCATGGTGTCCTCTGGTTCTTACTGTGGTGGCCTATGGCAACCACATTTTTGCTAAAACAGAAGAGTATGTCCTTACATCTGTTCCTGAGATGTCTGAAACTCTTCCTTGTACCAAGCTGTGCTCAGCACTGAGCTCAGCACAGAGTGAGGCTTTGGGTGTTAGGTACTAGTGGTGTGGGCCTACCACCGGGCAGCCTCTGTTGCCTGGTGTGTCCACTGAAATAAGCAACAGCATTACAGATGACAAAAACTAAGTTCTGGGACTTCATCTTACTGACTCCTGCTAGAACAAAGTTGTTTGGATTTATTCTACTTATGTGGGTGTTTTTCTTTTTCTACCCATAGATGTGGAAACTACTGAATCACTAAGCTGTTGGTTCATGCCTGCCATGAGGATGTACTAGTTTCTCATATGCAATTTTATTTTGTTTTATTGGTGGTCCTGGACATGGAATTCAATATCCTGTGCCTGCTTGGCTTGCCCTGGAGCTGCAGCTTCTGGTCTCAAGGAATTTTTTTGTTGGTTCTTTTTACTTTCTTGTGTGAATGGTGGTAAGCAAACTGTGTTATGGGTAGACTCACACCTCTGTTTCAACCGTAATCTTTCTCAGCCAGCTTATTAATAAATGCTCCTCTAGTTTTTCCTGATAGCTGTCATCATCTAAGAAACATATTGCTCGATTTAAAGGAAAAGACATGGGAGAAGAAAGATTTATAAATAAACATAGCTTACCAAAAGCTAATGTAGAAAATATTCTATATGCATAAGTGTTGAGAAGTAGAATTTTAAAATATAATCAACTGTGGTGAACTTATCTTAAAGTGAATTTTGTTGCCATTATCAATAGCAATAGTTGATATTTATCCAGTGTTTTCTATACATGTATGTATTAATTTATTGTGTGTGTGTTACATATGTGTGAATGCATATGTAACCTGGAGCACACATGTAAAGGGTGGAGGACAACTTGCAGGAATAAGTTCTCTCCTTCCACCACGCTGGTTCCACCAACTGTGCCATCTCGCTGGCCCATCAGGTATTTTCTGTATGCCATAATTAATGCTGTAAATGGAAGGTCTTAGTCTTCACACAAATCTGTGAATAATATCATTGTGCCCATTTTCAAGAAAGAGATTGAGTCTTAACAAATGTATTCAAATTGGGTTTCAAAGGGAAACAGATGACTCACTCAAGATAGGTTACTTAGAGGAACATTTAGTAAAAACTATTTTCCAGAGTGTAAAAGATCACACAGTATCTTGCTACTAGGAATGTTGGGGTCATTGCCTTCCCCAAACCTAATGGAAGGGTGGGAATAATCTCTAAAATCCATAAAAAGAGTCAACTGAAGGGAGACTGTCTGCCAGCAAGTCCCTTTGTAAAAAGATGCAACCTGTCTAAGGAAAATCTAAGAAAAAAGTAGAGAGGCAGACACCTCACACAACTCATTCTCGAAGCTTTCTCCTGAGGCTCTCTATCATCCGCGACCAACGAGAAGACGCAGATCACAGGAGCATGTAGTTAAAATCCAGAGCATCAGATCAGAGTGCTGACTAGAGCAAGATGAAGAGCATGGTTGCACTCTTTCCAGCATCATGAGTTTGTGACAGGTCACTGTGTGGATGAAAGTCCCTAACGAATGAGGCAGACATTTAAATCCACTGTTGTCTGACTTTAGCCAGGCTCTTAGACACTACGCACTCCCACTAATGCGAGTGAAACAGCAGAGAGCATCGGGAGCATGAGAGGTAGAGAGACCAGGATGAGAAAGGCAGTGGCTTTTACTCCATGTACCCATGACTTCCGGTAACACTTCTCTGAGTCTATTCTTTCACTTCTCAAAAAGCATCAGCAGCAGATGTGGCCCCTTTCCCTCAAAGAACTTAATACCATCAGCTTTATTGCTCTGACCGAGATTGAACAGAAGTGAAGCATCCCACCCTATCCCTGCTCTTACAGAATAGAACATACAGCACTGTAAGAGCTGCCTGCCTGCTTCTAAGCCACTCATTAACACAGGGTCAGGGAGAAAATAGCAGTTGTATTTTCTATTATTTTACTTACTATTTTTACTTCATCCAAGGATTTTTCAGCTATAAAAGAAGTAACTTAAACACAAAAGTTATTAGCAATAGACCGAGGGATTCTTCTGTGCTGTAATTTTCTGACAATAACACATGATGGTAGCAAGGTACATGGCAATGTCAAAGCTAATAAGTAGGACTGTAAATTGGAGAATGAGCCGAGAGAATAGGAGCCAAGCATAAGACTCAGAATAGTAAAAGTTTAATAATCAGTTTTTAAGAATCAGTTTGGAAAGAAGTCTACAGTTATAACAGTACTTATGATTTCATTGACATATAATAAAGTGGAGCATCAGACTGACTTTAAAATTAAATTGTCAAAATAAAATTTCAACAGGTCAGAAAAATGTGACTCAGCTTATTCTTGTAAGTTGGAATAAATAAAGAAATGAAAAACATGGGAAAATATGTAAGAGATGAATCTGGAAGATACAGCTAATAAAAAAGGAATTTAGGGAAAGAAATAATCTAAAAGATAAGATAAAAATTTGTCTAAATGAGTGGCATATTTAAAAGGGTTGGTATTATCAAATGTGAAGCAACATAAATTAGAAAAGAACCAGGCTGGCAACGGTAAGAAATTTTAAATATAAAAAGTAAGAAAAGTAAATAGCAAAGCTTCCATGGGTAAAGGTAAACTACTTATCAATAAAATTATATGCTAAATATCAGTAGCTTTGAGTTCAAGCTTTGAGTTAAAAATAAATGTTGAGATTTTTAAAACAATTTAGACAAATTAAAACTTTGATATTAGAGAAAGAAGTGTCAAGAAATCCCTACACTTTTGGCTTCAAAATCTGAACCCAAAATAGAGCCATCGATTTAAGTAGAGAGCCCTAAAAGAGGTCAATCAGAAAGTATAATTCCAGATGATTTAAGTCTGAGATACTGAAGAAACATCCCAGTGAATATGGGCAATAGGTAGCTAGGTGGTTTTGGTTGATGACAAATGGTCTGGTGGGAAAAGTGTCACGTTAAACAACACGAAAGTAATAAACAGTTCATGATGAAATGTTCTTTGGGTCATAATATCAAAATGTCAACAAAACATTTTAAGATAACTAATGTAGGATAATAAGCAATACTATTTATAGAATCTTTCTAAATATTCCTAGTCTGTGTTGTTTTGATCCATAACCAATGTTGTATTTAAGAGTACATTTCATCCAACCACAAGAATTTCAGACTATCACGTACTTCATGGTACCTCAACCTCATGAAACTGGTACCAGGTCTCTCCCTTATCACAGCTAATCTTCATATAAACCTTGTTAAAATTTGTACAAGATTTCATTCAGCTTTGATCATTTTGTGTTTTTTATTTCCTCCTCTCTTATTTCTTTCTCTCTACTCCATGTTCCTCCTAACACTCCATCACAAAATTCCAAAATCTATACAAGCAAATCAGAACTGTAATTACAGAGCAGGCAAAAAAAAAAAAAAACAGCCTAAAGAAGCCAAGACAGAATCTTAGTATTAGAGAAGGAAAAAGTTCATCCACTCATTGATATTTACCCCATTCCACAGGTTACTTCTTCACTTCTCTACAAGGTCGAGGCAGTAGTATAATGGTAAAGTTCTTCCCAGAAGAAAGCCAGCATCTTGTCCATCAAAAGCCCTCACCGTTCTAGATCTGTCCATGTGTCTCTACTGTCATTAGTTGTGAGAAACCTGTCACAAGTCAATCAACCTCATAAAAGAGGAGTCTCCCAATAATAACAACCTGAGCCTTCCTGTGCTCATTACCTTGTGATATTCCCTCTGGATTCTATATAGTGAACAGAGAATTTGGAAATGGAAATAAATGTGACCTTGTGCATAATTTGTATTTGTGGTGTAGGTAGGGCTACAGGTGATTCTCATTGTCTTATGGAACCTTGCAGTGGAGCTTTTGAATCCTAGACTTCAGTGTCTAGACTAGCCCATTATTGCTTCTTTTGCTACTTATCCAGACTGAACACCAACTACAACCTCAACTTTTTCTGTATATAAAGTACAATACAACTGGAACCTGATCACTACATTCTAAATCTCGTTCTAGAACTGCCTACAGAAAACTGCACCCAGGTGGCATTAGCTGGAGCTTGTGTGCTCCCAAATACATCACACACATGTTACAGCCAGTCTCCGAGCTTACTTACACCCACAGATAGCAAACTATGCATCCTCTCTTTCCAAGTTAAGTGTTCACTGCTGTGCCCACAGTAATTGCTGTATTCAACAGAAGAAAAAAAAAACTGTACCAATACTTTTTAGATATGTTGAGTCAATCTTCTCTCTCTATCATTTTTATTCTGCTTTCTCTCTCCTTCAAATGCTAATTCACTTTCCTTAGTTACCCCAAAGTCATAGAAATGTAAAACAAACAAAGAAACAAAAAAACAGACTTGTTTTCAACTATCAAAATTTTCAAAGTACACATCAGTTAAAACATTTGGAAAAGGACAGTATGACATAGGTGTTAGCACAAACTTTCCATTCAATAATTTTCATGTCTTTTCCATTGGTGTTACATCTTGCCAAACATTTTGCAAATTTTACTTCTATATATCACAAAAGAACTTTTTTTAAAAATATTTATTTATTACTTCATGTTACATCTCCATCATAGTGTCCTCTTTCCACCCCTCCCAGTCCCAACCTCCCACCTTCTATCCTCTATCCCTTCCATCCCACTCCTCCGGAGTGGAGTATCCCTACATAACAGTCTCCCGCCCCAGTTCAGCAGTCATATGAGGGCCAAGAGCCTCCTCATACACTGGGAGCCTACAAGACAGCACCACTAGGGCAAAGTGTCTCATTGACAGGAAACAAAGTCTATATTCCTGTTCCCTTTGGTCCATTGGTTGTAGTATAGTTATCCTGTACTATATGACTAAAATCCATCTATAAGTGAATAGATGCCATGTGCCCCCTTCTGAGTCTGGGTTAGCTCACTCAGGATGAGCTTTTCTAGTTCCATCCATTTGACTACAAATTGCATGATTTCGTTGTTTCTGATGGCTGAGTAGTATTCCATTATGTAGATATACCACAGTTTTTTTTGTTTGTTTTTGTTTTTGTTTTTTTATCCATTCCTTGGTTGAGGGACATCTGGGTTGTTTCCAGTTTCCAGCTATTACAAATAAGGCTGCTGTGAACATAGATGAGGAAACTTCCTTGTGATTTGGTGAGGAATCATTTGGATGTATACCCGGAAGTGGTATGGCTGGGTCCCAAGGCAGAGCTATTCCGAGTTTTCTAAGATATTGCCAGACTGACCTCCATAGTGGTTGCACAAGCCTGCGCTCCCACCAGCAATGGAGGAAAATTCCCCTTTCTCCACAACCTCACCAGCATGTGTTGTCATTTGAACTTTTGATTTTAGCCATTCTGACAGGTGTGAGATGGAATCTCAGAGTCATCTTGAGTTGCATTTCTCTGATGATTAGGTTCAACATATGAAAATCCATCAACGTAATTCACCATATAAACAAGTTGAAAGAAAAAAAACACATGATCATCTTGTTAGATGCTGAAAAAGCATTTGACAAAATCCAACACCCCTTCATGCTAAAAATCCTGGAAATAACTGGCATACAAGGACCATATCTGGAAATAATAAAGGGAATATACAGCAAGCCAGTAGCCAACATCAAATTAAATGAAGAGAAACTTGAAGCATTTCCTCTAAACTCAGGGACAAGACAAGGATGTCCACTTTCACCATATCTCTTCAACATAGTACTTGAAGTTCTATGAAGAACTTATTGTTCTTGAAGAACAATAAGACAGCTAAAGGAGATCAATGGGATACAAATTGGAAACAAAGAAGTCAAATTATCCCTATTTGCAGAAGATATGATAGTATACATAAGCGACCCCAAAAATTTCACCAGAGAACTCGTACAGCTGATAAACACCTTCAGCAAGGTTGCTGGATACAAAATTAATTTAAAAAAACAGAAGCCCTTCTTTACACAAAAAATAAATGGGCTGAGAAAGAAATCAGGGAAACAACACCCTTCACAATAGCCACAAACAATATAAAATACCTGGGGTAACTCTATCCAAGAAAGTGAAAGACCTGTATGACAAGAACTTTAAGTCCCTGAAGAAAGAAATTGAAGAGGCCATCAGAAGATGGAAAGATCTCCCATGCTCATGGGTAGGTAGGATCAACATAATAAAAACGGCCATCCTGCCAAAAGCAATATACAAATTCAATGCATTTCCTATCAAAATACCACCACACTTCTTTATAGACCTGGAAAAAGAAATTCTCAACTTCATATGGAATAACAAAAAACTAGAATAGCTAAATCAGTCCTATACAATAAAAAAATATGGAGGTATCACCATCCCAGATTTCAAGATGTACTACAGAGCAAGAGTAATAAAAACAGCATGGTACTGGTATAGAAACAGACCAGTGGTTCAGTGGAATCAAATTGAAGACCCAGAAATGAAACAACACACCTATGGTCACTTAATTTTTGACAAAGAAGCCAAAACTGTACGTGGAAAAAGAACAGTATCTCCAACAAAAGGTGCTGGTCCCACTGGATGTCGACATGTAAAAGAATGAAATTAGACCCATACTTATCACCTTGCACAAAACTTAAGTCCAAGTGAATCAAAGACCTTAACATAAGGCCTGACACACCAAATCTATTAGAAAAGAAAGCAGGTAAATCCCTGGAACTCATGGGCACAGGTGACAACTTCCTGAATAGATCACTAACAGCTTAGGATCTAAAACCAACACTCAATAAATGGGACCTCATGAAACTGAAAAGCTTCTGTAAGGCAAAAGACACTGTCATTGGAACAAATTGGCAACCTACAGATTGGGGAAAAAAATCGTCACCAACCCCACATCTGACAGAGGGCTAATATCCAAAATTTACAAAGAACTAAAGAAATTAAATGCCAAGAAACCAAATAATCCAATCAAAAAATGGGGAACAGAGCTAAACAGAGAATTCACAAAGGAAGAGTCTCTAATGGCTGAGAGACACTTGAACAAAAAGAACCTATAATTTAACCAGCTCACTCAGGTAATTTTCTTGTGTCAAGCTCTCTTGTAAGTGTATCTGTAAGGGTATCCTTTTTATCCCATTATCGTGTTACCTTCTGACTTGGCGACTCTGGCAGGGAGAGTGAAGCTGTAGAACACATCATCTGGTAGGGAGATTGCCCAATGATCAATATAGTGGGACAAGTATCTGGCCCATTAAATTAAATTTCTGCTCTTATCCCGAAGAGGAGACATTTCTGCATGTCTTCCCCTGGAAAGCAGAGATCATTTTTTTTTTCCTTTTTAGAGGGAGAAACACAGAATGATTATTAGTTTGATGATCCACAGAAAAAGTCAAAACCACTCATCTGGACAGATAAACCATGAAGTGGAATAGGGGAAGACCATTCTAATACTAGAAAGACAAGAGGAGAAGGCTTTGTAATGGGTTTTGCATTCCATTTCCTTACTCTTCCAAACCTCCCAGCTATCAGTAGCTAATTTCGTTTATGCTTCTGACATCATTTTCACTTAGTCTTGCATCCTGTAAGGAAGTCTGGAAAAGTTATTTAGAAGTTGTCTTTTCCTCTAGCAGTCCCACATGTGCAGAGAAACCCATACACAGACTGGGCTGGCACACCCATGGAGAAGCCACATGTCTACCCAAGAACACATGGGCAGGCAGACAATAAAAACACCCAGTTGTAGCAGAACGACTCCAGCCCCAGATTCCTCATTCTGCAGATGGCACATGTCTTGTGTTCTCACACTCCTCAGACAGACACAGAGACCCCCACACAGACACCACCACTCTCCCATGCTCAGTTGTGTCACATACGAATACAGAATTATCTATCCCTAATGAGAATTCCCTCAGTCAATCTCAGTTTACAAAATTCTCCGGAAATCTCAACTTCTGGCCTGCTTCATATAATTGCACGGAAGAGAAATAAAGCATAGTTCACTATGTACCTGAGAGGACTGGAATCTGGAGACTTGTAGGAAGGTTGTCAGGGATAACAGATATTTAATTCACTGGACATCTGCTTGATATGGCAATACAGGAAGAGCATTTGTCACTAAGGGGTGACCAGAGATAGTAAAAGAAAACAATATGTGTGCCTATGGGAACTCTAGAATTAATGGACTTAGATCTATATTGAGGGATATGATTAATTAACCATAAACTTGAGTGAGAAATCTGAGTCAGTTTACTGAACAATAAATGCTACCTTCTAGTATTATTGTGAAAATATGGTATATTGATGAACATGACAGCTAAAGTTCCAGCTTCATGAGCATGCGTTTTGTTTTTGTTATTGAAGTTATTCCCAGAAGATTCTGTGAACTCCCACATAAAAGACAGTGGTTAAAATTAAGGAGGGTTTTAATTAAGAAAGCTTCCATGTTTATGATTTTCTTATAGAGTGACATTGGTAGGGAATATATGATAAGGAAATGAATGAATGAATGAATGAATGAATGAATGAATGGGACAGATTGAGAGATTGCTAAATGTCATTTTACATATTTATCATTCTTCATATGCATTATAGTAATGGTTTCAATAATGCAGGGACTTGGCTTAAAAGAAGGGAATATAGTAACCAAAAGTTCTGAGATAGAACTAGCAAGATTTAGAGAATTGAATAAATTTGGAAAGTAATTTAGAAGGAAGAATCTAGGATGGGTGAGAATTAAAACACACAGAATTTAGCAAATGTCATTTCATTAAGAAAGCTAGCCGGGCGGTGGTGGCGCACGCCTTTAATCCCAGCACTTGGGAGGCAGAGGCAGGCGGATCTTTGTGAGTTCGAGGCCAGCCTGGTCTACAAAGCAAGTCCAGGACAGCCAGAGATATTCAGAGAAACCCTGTCTCGAAAAACCAAAAAAAAAAAAAAAAAAAAAAAAAAAAAAAAAAAAAAAAAAAAAAAAGAAAGCTATCCAGTGGTCCCAGTAATCTATTACTACATAGCAATGTACTGTAAAATTTAGTAGTTTAAAATTACATGTTTCATCATCATCCCTTATGGAAGCTAAACCGCATGGGTTTTCTTCAGAAGTGTAACCAAATCATGGCTGAGTCTGATATCCTCACTTAAGTGTTTGGAGGGGTTATTCATCAGACCATCAATATGTGACTCCCCCAAGGGAGCATAGGCTTTCCAGGGTAGCATGGTAGATAAAATTAATACCAACTATTCCAAGGGGATCAGGTGGGAGAGAATGACATTTTATGGCCTTGACACGGAAAATGCATGAAGTAGCTTCTGGCTTCAGTCACTTCACTGGCAGTCACAAAGGCCCACAAGATCTAAGGATGGGTATGGATCCTCAGGGTACAACATCACATTGTGATAGGGATGAAAAATGTAATGGCTGCCAGTATTGGATAATATAACTTGCTACAGAATATTAAAAGAACCAGTTGTTTTGCATGCTGAGTCCTTGTTTGTATAGTTTGTATTTTCATTGCCTTTAGAACACAAAAATGGAACACAATAAATTTGGTACTGGAATGTAGGATATTTGACAGTGAACAGGATTTCCATAGTAAATGATGACATTGGACTGGATGTTATACATAAAACACAAAATGAAAGCAAAAAGAAGGACTAGAGAGAAGGAAATAGGAATCAAGGCGTGGAGAGGGGTACAAAATGAAGAAAGGGAATAAAGGGAGAGAAAGGAATGAATGGAGAAGAGGGGGCTTAGGAGGCCTTAGTTTTCTATGGATGCCAGAAGAAAGTTCTGCCTCCTGGAATCCCAGGTGTTCCTTCGCATATAACAAACTAGCTCTACTCTCTGCTGCTGTCTAGACATGTCTGTCTCTCCTAAATGTGTGTCTACATTTAAATAATTCTCACCTTTTAGGGGCACCAGTAGCATTTGATATAGGTCCTTTCCTATTCAGTATGAGTTCACGGTAACTTAGACAATTACCTCTGCCACAGCATTATTTCTAAATAATGTCATATTAAGATTCTGAAAACTAAGTCTTCAAATCTTTCTGGCAGGTGGGGTGGGATGCTCATAATATATCCCATAAGAGAAAAAGAAAACGGGGAAGAGGAGATCATAGAGCCAATCTTCAACAGTGTCACAATGTTAAGTTGAGAAAGACAAAGAGAGACCATTGGGAAAGATGAGGGGAAAAAACAGAGGAAGGCATGTAACAAGGCTTAAGAAGTAGAAGAAAGATATGGTCTGAAGCTATTCATTTGACAAATAACAGAAGACTCATCACAGTCATAAGCTGAGCAAGTAGAACTTTATGGGGCCAGACTTAGCAGAGTACTTGAGGTAGGAGCTAATTTGTGGCATATTAATGAGCAAACAAAAAGTTGAGGATGTGGGTGCAATATTTCAGAGTAACTTCCTCTAAACTTTTTTTTCTGTGCATTGGCTCTACTGACCTGGGGTTTGCATTAGCTACCTTTATAAAATGCTGAAGGAAAGCTTGGCAGTGAGAATGAGAATAGGAAAATATAACCGTAGCAAACAAGCTGGGACCATCATGTTAGGAACCTTCTTGTGGTATCCCCATAATTGAGTAAGTAGCTTCCAGAGTGAGGTGGTCCATGATAAACACTGGCTGGAGTGAGAGCTGTACATTCAGAGATGAGTGGATACAAAGAGAAAATGAGTACTTAGCTTCAGAAAATACTACCAAAAATTTGGAGGATGGAGAGATGATGCAGATGCCAGGAGACAAAGGATGTGGCCAGAACTAGGCTTAATTGTTTATTTCCTTGATGCCTAAGGAGCATCCAAGCAGAGTCAGTTCTGGGAAACTCTTTAAGCTGTGGTTTTCACAAATAAGAGACAGAGTGAATCAGACTTTTCAATGCTCCAGAATACCAGCTCCACCTCCCAGACCTTGGCTTCTCGACTTTTCTCTGCATCTCCTGCTTCCTCTCCACATTTAATTTTAATATTTCTCTTTTTCATTAGATCCTGTGGCTTTTCCTTTTTTTAACTTCAAAGTTAATGTAGTCATGCTACAAACACAGTACTCTATCCTACTCCCTCTGAGTCTGATACTCCCATTTACAAAATAGAGAGCAGTAGTGTCCATCTTTATCCATATATTCTAAGTCTCAAATATGAAGAGAAAGAGAGCCCCCCCCCCAATAAGGAAAGATATAATCATCCTTGAAATCCAGGCCTTGAAATGGATAGGAAAGGCAAAATTCAAGATACCATTTTGCAGGCAGAATATGGTCAATACAATGACCTTTCAACCTGCAGAGTAACTGAATCTTTATTTTTAAGAAAGGAAATAAATTTGGATTTGGACATTTTTAGAAAAAGTCTCATTCTGCTTCTATGAAAATCAATGATTTTTTTATTCCATATATAAATAAAATTATGTGATGCTGGCTGTTTCTAACATGTTTGTTCATGTTGTCACAAAGAACAGAATTTACTTCTCTTATATGCCTGAATAGCATCCCATTATAAATACATATAATTTCTTTATCTATCCTTCCTAGATGAACACTGCTTCAGTTACTTTTCTTATTACTATGGCAAAATATCCTACAAGAATCCATGTAAGGAAGGAAAGGCTTATTTGGGCTCTTTCTGTTTGTCCCACTCCAAAGTACTAGTTTTTATCTGATTATATTTTATTATTATCATTTAGAATTACCTCTGTTGTACTGTATTGTATTTATTATTATAAGAGAAAGAGCTATTTGTTGGACTGAAAGGAGAAACTGTAGGGGGAAATAAGATATACCTTAAACTTAAAAGAAAAAAAAAGGGGAAGAGGATGGGGGGTTGAGGGTGGGAGGGTGGGACTGGAGGGGGAATAGGGAGGGGACTGCGATTGAGATGTAACTTGAAGAAATAAAAAATAAAGGAAAAAATAAATAAAAAAAGAAACCTGTTTGTTTTCTAATGAAGGCAGAAAGGGGATGGATCCAGAAGCAAAGGTGGGAAGGGCTGAGAGGAGTAGAGGAGGGTAAGCTATAATCAGGATTTTAAAAAAGAGAGCTACAATCAGGATAAAAGGAGTTATATGTAAAGCAGTTTGCACTAACCGGAATCACACCATCTCTGTTGGTCTTTCTTATATTATTACCTAAATTTTTATAAAATATTTATAGGCTCAAAGAGTAATTCTATCTAATGTCATTTAGGTAACAAATTCTCCAGGAATATTTCTGTTAATCATGTCTATTTTCCTGTTCATTTCACTACAATATGCATTCACTTTCTACAGGTGAGATTAACAGTCCCAGCAATCATTGTTAATGGTCACAGCACTTGAGTCTGGCAATATTAGAGGGACACAGAATGATAAGATATGACCATGTGGACACACAAGAGAAAGCGCACTTCAAGCTAGATCTGGACTGCTCAGCTGTTGTTGGGATGTCATCCCATGGGCCTTTGGGGCAGATGTGAGGCCGTACTATGTGATCACTATGTCATCTGATACGGCCAGTTTCTGGATGCCAGGTGAGACTCTGAAATAAACATCAAGCCTCCCAAAGACAGATCACTACTCTGAAGCTGTAGAGTGGACCTGGGCTGGAAACTGAGGCCAGTTTTCTAACACTGTTTCCATTCCCAAGTTACTAAGTTTAAAAAGAAATCTTCACGGTTATCTTGATTGAATTTTTTTATTAGGATGGATATATCTATCTTCTTGCTCAATTCAAATGCCATTCCATTAAATCTTTTAACCTTGTAGAAAATTATGCACATGAATACAATTCGTTTGACTGGTATAGTGAGTCACTATGTGACATCATCTAACTTCAACAAGGATCAACTTTTGGCCAAGGTTTTGTTAATGACCCTACCATGCACTCCCCCATGCCAAACTGTCCTGAAGCAAATCCTTATCATCATAATATCTTATTTATAGGACATAAAAACCCTACCACACCACCACTTTATATGAAAATGCTAACTGCTCAATAATTTGTATTATCTAATTAGTATTAAATTTCCTTAACTTTCTCAGAAAAAAAAATTTTCAAGGGATATAGTTCATGATGGTAAGGAAGGCATGACCACTGGATGGGAAGGCTCTCTGGCTGCATTGTTTCCATACTCAGGGGGTGGGGAGGAAGTGATGGAGGACAGAGAGAGACAGAGAGATGAGAAACAAAGAGACAAAGACAGAGAGACACAGAGAAACAGAGAGACAGAGACAGACAGACACAACACAGAGAGAAGGGAAAGGAATGAACAAGAAGCAGGCCTAGCCTATAAAACTCCTCTACCAGGGCTTTGCATCCTAAAGATTCTGCAGCCTTCCCAAACAGTACCATTATCTGGAGACCAAGTTTTCAAACACAGAGCCTGTGGAGGCATTTCCAATTCAAACCACAACAGATACATAGGTTGGCCCCAAATCTTAGCTATTGTGAACCATGCTGCAGTTAGAGAATTAAGAGATATTCTCCATGGGAGAACAGGTTTCTCTTTGGTATACTTATTTCATTTCCTTTGAATATATACTCAATAAAGAGACTACTGGATCAATTGGTAGTTCTAGTCTTAATTTTGAGGCATCTCTGTCTTCCATTCTTACTAATTTACATTCCCACCAACAGTGCACAAGAGTTGTTGTTTCTGTTATTCTTGCCCACATATACTACCTTTTGTAATTCTGATAGCAGTGATTCTAACAGATTTGAGGTAATATCTCACCAGATTTCAATTTTTAAAACATAACGTGTGTGTGTGCACATGTGGGCAAACATGATGCATGTGTGTGTGTGTGATGTATGTGTGTGTGCATGATGTATGTATGTGTGTGTATGCATGATGTGTTTATGGGTGTGTGCACATGTGCATGTATGTATGTGTCCATACTTACAGGTGCAGGCACATTTGTGCCACAATGTCAGGGGACAACTTGCTGGAGTTGGTACTCCCCTTGCACATCTATGTAGATTTCAGGTACAGAAGTCATGTTGTCAGGCTTACAGGTACTTTTCCCTGCTGAGGAGCTCACTAGCCACACTGTTATTTTAATTTGCCACTTTCTAGATGATAAATGATAAACTGTATACAATCATGTTCAATTTTAAGATGTATATTTTTGAAAAATGTTTATTTGAATCATTTGTCCAGGTTTTCAGCAGACTGTTTAGTTATTGAGTTATGTGGTTCTTAATATATTTGAGGTATTAACCTATCTGAATTATAGTTTGCGAGGGTTTAAACTATTTTGTATAATCTCAGTTTGCCTACTTTTACATTTGTAAATTTTTACAATTCATTTGTGAATCAGGAAGAAAAGAATGAAGGAAGATCATGGTCCAAGTTAGTGATCTAGAACTTTCCTCTCGCCTCCTCTGGTAAGTTTGTAGTTTCAAATCTTCCACATTTGGGTTTGACTCAGTATGTGGTAGGGTATACTATCATTCTTCACGTGGATATCTGCTTTTCTGAACAGCTTTTTTGAAGAGATTCATTACTTCTACATTCTTGGCACCTTCCTCAGATGTCAGTTAGCCGTAGGTGCATAGGTTTATTTCTGGGCTATTTAGTCTATTGCATTGGTCTCTATGCATAACTTCATACCAGCATAATAAGTATGTTGCTTATCAAGGTCATCCAGCATATCTAAAGTCAGAAAGTATGGTGCCTGCAACATTGTTCTCTACACTTAATATTGCTGTGTTTATTTAAATTTTCTGAAGTTTGAATTCTTAAAACAATTCAGTTTAGCAGTATTATTTTAAATTTCTAAGACTAAATTTCATATAGCATAATATATTTTAAATGGTACCTAGCAAAGCAAACCATTTTCCATGGAAGCATCGGTTTTATTTTTATCCATGTCTCTCATACATCCTTCTTGTTTTGGTTTGTTGCATCACTTACGTTGCTCAGGATGGTCTCAAACTTCAAGAGATCTTTTTACTTCAACCAGTCAAATATTAAGACTACAGACACATATCACCATGCCTGACTGACTGTGTGTGTGTGTGTGTGTGTGTGTGTGTGTGTGTGTGTGTGTGTACGTACATATATATTAGACTGTTAGCTATATTTTTAGTATAGTTCTTTGTAAATGCTGGTTAGATTTTGCTAAAATAGCCAGAAATATAAACAGAATATATTTAGTGTTTATAAAGGGAAAGAAAGTGAATTTAACTTTTAAAATGAAAAGCAGATTTCTTTTTAAACTTGGCTTTGACAGTTATATGTATTATTCTTTTCCACAATAAAGTATAACCAAGGATGGTATTCTGGACATTAGATCTGATGCAACTAACAATCCAAACTTCTACCATAGTTAACATGTGACCTTAAATAAATTGACAATCTATTCCTACCTTCATTTGGTAAGTATCCAGGTTATATTGAACCAGATAGTTTTTTCTTTGAAGGTTATTTATAGCCTAATGCCATCATCTTTAAATCCTCTATTGGTTCAATCTCATGATAAAATGCATGTGTGTATACACACTCATATAATCACATACACACCTCTATCTAGACATGCTTTCAGTTGCAAATAACACAACAGGGTCCTAAGTAAATATGTACTGTCTGCAAATAAGGGTCTTCTGATTTTGATTTAGCAGATCAAAAATGGCAAGACTTTCTCCCAAAGGTGCAAGAGACTCCATGATCACAAATTCTTGTTTCCAAATTCATTTCAGATGAAAGACACACAGAGAGAAAGGGATAAGAAGATGAAGAAGGCGAGGAAGGAACAGGAAGTAAGAAAGGAAGCAGAAGGGGCAAAAAGAGAAAGAGTGGGAGAGGTAGGGAAGGGGAGAGAAATGTGGAGAGAAAAGGAATACAGGATAACTATACTACGGCCAATGTACCAAAGGGAGCAGGAACATAGACTTTGTTTCCTGTCAATGAGACACTTTGCCCTAGTGGTACTGCCATGTAGGTTCCCAGTGTTTGAGGAGGCTCTTGGCCCTCATATGACTGCTGAACTGAGGTGGGGGACTGTTGGTAGGGACACTCCACTCTGGAGGAGTGAGATGGAAGAGATAGAAGGGAGAGGGTGGGAGAGCATCACTGAGAGGGTTTGAAAGAAGGTACTGTGATGGAAATGTAACCTGAAGTAATAAATAAACATAAAAAAAAGAAATGGAGAGAAAACTTCCTAATAGTTTCATCATTTAGAATTAGCCACTTGTAGCTACAAAGGAAGATGGAATTATGGGAAAAATTCACATAATGGCCTTAGATCAAGCAGAATTAATTACCTAGATACACATATTACCAGCCCAAAGAAAGTCAGGGATCTATTATCCAGGGAAAAGAAAGTATAATGTTACATGGATGATTAATAATGCCTGCCATAGCTGGGCGGTGATGACACACGCCTTTAACTCCAGCACCAAAGGAGGCAAAGATGGGTGTTTGAGGCAGCCTGGTCTACAGAATGAGATCCAAGACAGCCAGGGCTAAACAGAGGAACCCTGTCTGGAAAAAAAAACAAAATAAAACAAACAAACAAACAAATAAATAATGTCTGCCATAACAACTTACTAACACCTATTATGTAGGAGGCAAGAGACCTATTCATTTTACATATCAAATGTCACTTAATTTTCTCAATACTGTAAATTATTCTTTTAAAATATTGTTTGTTCCCTTCACCTTATCAATAAGAAGAATAAACCTTAACCATGGTCACAACTGGTAATGTGGCCTTGTTTGGAAATTAGGTTTGAGGCTCGCATTCTTTCTATAGCACCACACTGCTCATTCACCTGTCCTTTATCCGTTCATCATTCCATTTGCCTCTGTACAAACTGAACCACACAGTTTCCATCTTAATCACACCATAAAAAGTCTGTCACATCAAATATTGATGTAGAAGATTATACATCATCTTTAAACAAGTTGATTGTCTATCTTGTGTGTAAAACATAATGATCATTAAAAAACACTATTTTAATCCTCACTTCCAATTTCCTAATCCTACTTGCCTCTAAAATGAGATCCCATAAATCCCTACCTAAAAGGTCTTTTAAAAGCCAACGCTGACATTACAGTTTTGTTTCAGCTACAAAATTATTTCACAGTTCAAAACACAAGGCAGAAATTCCATGAAATCCTGTAGGCATTTGGTTCTTGTAAGAGACATCAAAGTATTCTTAACTTGTATATTAAACAAAGACAGCCAGGGAAGCACTCATTCACTGTGGACTTAGCATGTAATAGGCATTCCTCAAAACTCTTTCAGTACAACAATATACAAAACAGACTAGTTTCCTGACATTTGAGTTTCCATTCTAAGAAAGAAGAAAGAAATATAAGCCTTAGGGAGGAACTTACTACTATTGTTTGCCAAATAGACGCACTGTCAAACTCTAAATATTCAGGTTCATACCCATAGATTTGTGCAGCAGTCAACTTCAGACTACAAAACTTCTCATTGCCATGGATAACGGTTAATGTGGAGACTCACAGCTGTTCAAAGTGCTGAAAGTAAGTGACAAGATCTTAGCTATAGATGGGCCATCTATATCAGTCTTCCCCCTCCAGTACTCGGGGAACATTGAAGAAGAGGGAGCAGGAAAATATAAGACCCTGAAGATAGCAAGGAATATCATGAAATGTTATGTTCTGGACATGGCATGCCATTGGACACATGAACACACAGCAGCTGTGCTTCCCTGTACAAGATCAAGACAGTTAAGAATTCTACGCTGAATGGGGAAGGAGCTACTGAGGCCCCATCCCCATATGAGAGTTATGGGCAATTGATTGCTACTGAAAGAGGGAGAGTCACTTTTCTTTTGGAATATGGACACTGGCCACTTTCTCATGACCTAGTGGACAGCCCCACACTCATGCATGTGTGAGCAGCAGTAGTTGGATTCAGGAGACTAAAAAATATAAATAGAGACATACTTTGGGGGGAGGGTGTTTGGAGAGAACTGGGGATTGTGATCAACATATATTGCATACATGCTTGGAATTTTCAAAGAATAAATAAAAATATTTTAAAAGATACTTTTAGATAACACAAGTATTATAAAGTAAACAAGACAGTGAGATAAAAAATAATGTACACAAACTAATGAGGTATCTATGAAGGATGATGCCTTGATGGGTAGTAGACAGCCAGGTCATGTGTGCAGAAGAGATCTCAAGGTAGGGGCTTTGGTCCTGGATACAGGATGTTTTACTGTTTTGTTTGTTTTAATGGGAACATTAAAAA
This sequence comes from Lophiomys imhausi, assembly GCA_907164525.1. Lineage (NCBI taxonomy): Eukaryota > Metazoa > Chordata > Mammalia > Rodentia > Muridae > Lophiomys > Lophiomys imhausi. Next base: position 685,044 of record CAJQZJ010006256.1, on the reverse strand, counting down.
AGTCAACGTTTGGGAGAAAAAGATTCAGGAAGAGCTGATAAGAAACAAGGGCTATTTATTTTATTCAAAGTGCAATGAGAATTTTGATGATTCTAAGTGAGGAGGGTAACATAGTTTGCTTTTAAAAACTCACTTGAGCAGCTCCATGGAATCTGAACAGGGTGCAGAAGGGGAACTACAGATGTCCAGGAGGGAATTTGGCCACAGCTGGTAGAACTAAGAATGACTGGATTCAAGATGGATAAGCCCAAGGATTCAACTTGTTTTCTCATTCATCCCATTGTGTTGCATTTGCAACACCCTGGTATCACATCACACTCAAATGCATGTTTTCTGATGAGTTGTAGCCACTGTCCTTGCAGTCTACTATAAGTTCCTTACCATGCTGACAAAATTCAGTCAGCCATGTAGCATTTCCTCTTACTCGAGTGGGCAAGGCATTCATGAAGCAGTCAGTTCATGCAAGCAGCTTCTGAATTCATAGCTCCTCATCCTTCCAGGGGAAACTAAAATCCAGTCTCATATCTTTTTATAGACACAGCCTGTCAGAGGTTTAGCTTTGCATAATTTGCTATAATGAGTAGTAAGTGTCTCCCTTTTCCTCCAAGTTTATGAAATTAGGATAATAGAAGTTAAAAGTCTCCCCCCCCCGCCAAAAGAGCTGTGTTCTGGGGTTAATCAGTGTGTTCCTAATTGAAATTATGAGCGGAGTGAGGAGAAACACATGTTATTTTTTGGAAGCCTCCCCTGTAAATTTACTATGTCTGAACGTCCCCTTCTTCTGGAGAAACCATCTTAATTTAATTGCAGTGTGAGTCAATCATCATGTTGTTCTTTACAGTGAAGTTCAGACAAAGAAGACAATTACCTGGACTTTTCCTACTTCACTGTTTTGTTATCCAAACCCTTCAACTGTGATTGGTCAATCATCCTCAGAATGTACCTGGTACATCAAGGTTTAGGCTTCTTAAATTGAGGGGGGAAGAAGCTGCATCGTTCCAAATGAATTTCTATGTAGATCATTTCAATTTCTAGTTTCATCACTTCAGATGAAGAAGACTTTACCCACAAGGCACAAGAGAAAACTGGGGTTTACCAGTTGTATGGATAGTTGAACTATAGATGCCTGAAATTCAAAGCAGTACATCCTGTGCTCACGGATCTTTGCAGGCCTAAAACTCCTACTTTGAGGAATATTCTAGTTTATGAATATTCAGAGTAATGAAAATAGATCTCCATGGGTAATTGATGTGAATGAATGCTTTCAGGTAGGATATTTAATGTAAAGTTTCCTGTGGTGGTTTAAATGCAACATACCCCATAAATCCTAAGCATTTGGATACTTGGTGCCCAACTGGTGGCTATTTGAGAAGACTGGAGAGGTGTGTCACTGGGAGTGGCCTTTGAGGTTTCAAAAGACTTATTCCATTCACAATATGCTCTTTGCCTCCTGTTTGTGGTGTTGGGGCTGTGAGCATTTGGCTATTCCTGTCCCAAGGCTTACACTCTACCATTATGGACTTCAACCCTCTGGTGATTAAACACTTTCTTTTATAAGGTGCCTTGGTCATAGTGTTTTATCACAGCAATAGAAAAGTAACTAATACAACTCCAGGAAGGGAAAGAAGTCAGGAAATAGCTAATGGTTTTTAAATCCAGGCATGTTTAACAATAATCAAAATACATGCTAACTCTTGTGCTTGGTGTGAAGCCCAATCCAAACTGCACTAACCAAGAATCTGCAAGCTAGGATGCCAAGGGAGATGCTTTCTATGGCTCACCTGTCTGAGTTACTCCCCATAGCCAAAAGAATGATTTATAAAATCTTGGAGAAAATTGGGTTTTTGGTTCCAGATTTAATATCAAAATAAATATTAAGAATATTCTGGCTATTAAAGACAGCTAACCATTATTTGAATTTTCTGTATTGCCTTTGTTAATTACACAAATTAAAACATAAAAGAGCTGCTGTTGCTTATCAGTTGTATCTTCAGTTTCCTGGTATGGTTTTACTGTTTAGGTCTTAGATCTAATTGCTGATTTTATAAATGTATTTGGAGCATTCTGAATACTGCTGAGATGTCCCTTCCTACCCTCCTGACTATCCACCATGTTCCTCTTGCAAGGCCTCCTCTTTTCCACACCACTGTATAACTTGTCAGCCTCAAAAGCAATAGTCACAATAAACCCAGCAAACAGTTTTCTGACAACATAACTCGATCGCTGCACATCTTTGCATACAACTGGGAGACAATCTTCCCAGTTGCCAATTTTGTTTTCATGGGTTTAGAGGCCACCGACCCTCATGGAACATTGCAAACCAAGAAGAAAGTTGTTACTAAGTGCTTCAAATTACTATTTTTGTATGTCTTGACTGCTCTAACAAGGAGAAAAATCTTTGCAATTTGGAAGGCTTTCTGAAAATTAGCCCCTATGTACCAAACCTTTGATCTTTTTGGCCAAACTGTCATTCTCTTAAAAAAAAAAAAAATCAGTTCTCTTGCGAATTTTCCAGTCTGCTCCCAAAACAATTGGTTACATAAGTTCTGGAAGCCAGATCCACAGAGCTCTCCTGTGTTTTGGAAAGTTCCCCAAATAGGCTTAGGTAACGATAGCACCAGCCTGCAGTCTGAAGAGCAGTGCCCTGTGTTCCCAATTTCCCTTGCCATCTCCTTTTCCTCCCCACTCCCCTTCTCTCAAGGTTTCCTCCTCCCTGGCTTTTGCCACCATCACTTCTGGGGCTTTGTCCAGCCTCTGACTACACCACTCTTCTTATACAAGGTTTCTGTTTCAACTAAAGACAAATGAAGTTTCCACGTTTATTTGAAAGCCACGTGAGACATTGGGTGTCACAGAGGAGTGAAGTTCCGGGTGTTGTTGTCTTCCATGGACAACTTTCTCATAATCTTCCAAAAGGTTTTCTTTAGGGTGTTTGAAAAGAAAGATGTTTTGTTGTTGGTGTTTTTTGTCTTGTTTTGTTTCAGATTAAAACGACATAGCACTTTAAAACCAGTAATTAAAAACCTCTTGCTATTTCTTACCTTTTAAAATATATTGAGCAAAATGCAGGCTTTTGACAGCAGGGTTTAATTCCTAAATAAATCAAATTATTTTGCATTTTGAAGTAAATAGTGAACAATAGCATGAGCTATGTTATAGGCCTGACATTTGAAAATATAAATATGAACCCAATACCTTTGGTCTGAGGCATTCCACCACATCTTCTTCTCTTGTCTGTGATAGTCTGTGATATTTCATAATCAAAGTCTCTCATGTGAACATAAAGTGGAGGTGACTGAGGCTGATGAACAACTTCAGTTATCTCTGATAAATTTATATAGTCTAGATAAGATTAATATAGATTATATTGGCATTTTATTTTTCAAAAACAAAGACTATTTGGCAATGAAGTTTACAGAGTAGTCAAAATATTTTTTATGTCAGGATCCCCAAATGACTAAAGCATATCAAAACCCTCTCCCAAAATAATTCCACCATGACCAGAGTCCCAGAGGTCTCTGCAAGTCATCCTTACTGTTTTTATCTCTATTGTATCTTCAAACAATTTTACTTCCTCCCAAGCATACAGAACATTTCCAAAGATTATCAAACACGGTTTCAAAGAAATCGATTTCTAGACTTCCATATGTGTTTATTTTCCCTAAAAGACAATGGTCCAGGGCTGTGCCTTCCACAGTCTTCACATCCCTTCTCCTTCTCACTGTTCTTTTCACAGGCACAGCCTTTCTGCCACTTGACAAATGAGACATATGTCATGACTCCCTCCCTGTGGGATCAGTCCACTGATCCTGAGATGCTACAATTTTTGGGATGTCAAAAAAAAAAGAGCAATTTAGAGCATCCATGTCATCTCTTGCAATCAAAGCTACACAAAGTCTTTCATATGCCACACTAAAAGTAGTTCCCAGAGGCATTTCTACTTTTGATATTTACTAAGTAGAGTTAAAATTTGTGTTGTGATCATTTGAAGAATAATTCTAAATATAACACAAAGGAAATGTTTTTATCTTTGAACTCTACTTTAAACTCTTCAAACTACTGGTCTGATCTGAAATTGTACTAAAGGGATTTTAATTTAAACATGAAAATTTAGTATAGAGATTAGAAAATGAAACAATAGTATCTAATTTTCTCATTGTTGTTGCATAGGTTTGTGAAAATGGAATAAAAAATCAGATAACCAAAGAAAATATCTTACATTGCTGTCGAATTCTAAGATATAAGTTGAAGGGAATATACTTTATGGACAAATGAAATTATTAAAAGTCATTTAGCTGTTTAGGAAATATGTATGCCATTAAAAATAAATGATAGCTATAATGTTGTTCTAGATTCATTTAAAATGAAGAGACACTTCCAGTTTGAAATTTCAATTTAAATATACAAGAAACAATAGTCTTTGCAAGGGCATAAGCTTCTCATTGAACATCTTAATTGTCAACTCAAAGACGAAAAGGAGGAGAAATTTGTCAAGTTTTATCATGAGATAGCAGACCAGCAAAGATGACCCCTCCCTGCCTCATAGACTCATACTCTGGCCAGAGAATTCCAGCAGTGCAGTGAGTGCTACGCAGTGCAGTGATTTTACTTACATTCTCATAGGTTATGTGTCCTGACTTTCCTTTCTTGCCACAAGGCTCTCACTAAAGCAAACCAAGCCAAAACAAAACAACAAAGTGTCCAATTTACCTTCTTGCCTACCTACAGCTGAGTTTCTAAAATAGCAACAAGTGTAACTCCACAGCTGACCCGTCTTTCAAAAATGACTTCTACTATTCCAATAGATTGTACTAACCTTATGCTTCCCATATGTTCAACCATAGGCAACAAAATGCAACACCTAGTAGCAGGTATTAACATCTTACTTAAATAAAATCAATTAAAAATATACATCCCAGACCAACTTGAACTGGAAAGAAGGTATGGAATAGAGAAAGTAGCCAAAAGAGTGATCCCAGAAGGTGGGGCTAAGACCCTCCAGTTATGATAGTAGGAAGGTACCAGGACCTGATAAGATCTCTCTCTCTCTCTCTCTCTCTCTCTCTCTCTCTGTGTGTGTGTGTGTGTGTGTGTGTGTGTGTGTGTGTGTGTGTTTGTGTGTGGGTTATGGAGTATTTTGTATTTTGCCCACGTACAGTGAAAGTTGCTCGAAAGCACAGGATGCCTCAACTATTCCAATCTGCTTGATTTGCTCAAAAAGAGTTAATTGAGCCTAAATTCTTTATTAGCAATATTCTAATTGATAATACCTTCAATTAGCTAAGGAAAACAGATGTACTTGGTAACACTGTCCTACTGGTTTATTCCAGAACTCAACAGACAGCATTCCCACTTGTTGAAAGGAGTGTTGAATAGCTAAGTAAAAATAATGATGGGGAAGGGTAAAATCGATCTTCCTTGTGCTTATCCAGCTGATGATAGGATTTCTTCCCACAGAGATTGTATAAACACTAAATAAGAATGCTGTGATAATTAGTCTAATATGATTTTCATTTTAATGTTTTTCAACTGTGCCCCAGTTTTCAACTTTTTTTCTTTCCCTTCACTGTCTCATGATCTCATCTCCATCCCTTTCTCAAGAGTAGTTTAGGGTCAGAACTATAAGAAAACAAGTTCTTAATTTGTGTAGCTGACAAAAAATAAAAAGCAAAACCTAGAATAGGAAGAAGATCTAAAACTATTCTTTATATTCTGCCTCTGGAGGAAGACCCATTTGAAATTCATAGTGTTTAAGCATCTAGGTGGCCATTCAGATGCATGGGCCCTATCAAAGGCCCTGTTATGCATTTTGATAAAGCTTGTGACCCTAAGCTATTTTAACTCCAGAGTCGCTAAGATCACCCTTTCCTTTCTAATTCTCCCTCCGAATGCTTCCTCTATGAGTGGTATATAAGAAAGAAGCAATAACTATTTGAGATATCATAGCAAAGAGAAATGGAAAGGAAATTTTGCTTGGACGGAGTAGGGTCAGGGTCAGATGTGTGTGCATGAAGTTATTGGTATCCTCATTTGTGTAGAAATAGCATCCACTATGTCTCCTACTGCAATCTACATTTTCTTCTCAGCTCATTACACAAAAGTGCAAGACTAGCAGTCACATGGCATTGGTAATTGGAACACGACCACAGGAATGTAGAAGAAAGTAGCAGGAAGTATGAAAGACGCATGATAAAACCAAGTATCAGTCTGAAGAAAATTCTTCCAATCATCAATGTATCAACTTTTTATTCATCGTCTATGATCTGATTTTCATACATAAGTGCTTAAGACAGATATTCTCACCTGACCAGACTTAAATGTACCATGTAGAGTTAAGAACAAAATGTGTATTATTTTTTCCCCAGTTGATGAGAATCACTACAGACTACAAGAACTGTCTGAATTCCTGAATTTGTGTAGCAGGAACCATAAGCAGTACTAAACCCAGCAAGGTATGGCTAGGTCCAAAGCCACCATTCTAACTCACCAAAATTGACAGTGATGAAAATAATATGGGATCAATTCTGCTGTGGAAAATACTGAGTTATCCTCAATCCTTTGGGGAAAAATCTCATGAAACATTTTTAATATGGGCAACCATCAAAGGGTGTTATGATTTTTTTTTTACTTAACAGGGTATAGATTCACATTGAAAATAAATCCCTGGGTATGTCTATGAGGAATTTTCTAGATTATGAGTACCCATCTTAACTTCCAGTCCAAAGGAAAAGGAAAAGGCTGCCTGTGCACGAGCACCTTCCATTCTCTGCAGACACAACGTCACCAGCTGCCTCAAGGCCCTGCCACCATCACTTCTGTACCTTGATAGATGGCTCTCAAAATGTGAACAAAAATAAACCCTGTCCCCTAAGCTGTTTTTAATAACATTTTATCACATGGACAAGAAAAATGATTATGACAAAGAGCACACAGACAAAAATATTGAGAAAAACATAAAGGTATATATGATACAATTCAATGTTGTGGTGGTTTTTTTTTTTTTTTTAAGTATTGGTTGTATTTTTTTTTAATTGTTATTTTGTTGGTATCTTTTCTCCTAAGTCGAAATCTCTAAATTCTCAGGGTGGCTTTCTTAATTCCTGAAACTATACGCGCTTTAATTATACACTCGATTTTTCTCTGCCTCCTAAGCCAAAACCAGACTGATAAACAGCAGTGATTCATCCACCTCCCCTCTCCTCCATATTGTGGACCTTGCTTCCTAGTTAGGCAAATGTAAACTGGTCTCAGCAATGTGCAAAAGCTACGAACGTGTATTACTTTTTTCTCTGACAGAGTGGAACAAGGCCTTGCTCTCTGGGTTTCCAGATGTACTTAAGATGAAATAATAATGTGAAGCCAGTCTCCCTGCTTTAAGTTAAGCACTCCAGAAAGAGACATTAAACCTTTCAGACCACCAGAGTCTATTGGAGCTTTAGCATACAGACCAGAACCCTCTCTTGGTTAGTAAGTGCATAAAGAAAAGGTAGGTTCAGCAAATGAGGCTGCTTTATGACCCATTTAAATAATCTGAAAAGGAAATTAATACTTTTATTACTTTTCATAAGAGGAAAACGTCCTTAAAATTCTGCAAGAGTTCTTTATGTTAGCGTGCATAGAGAACTACCCTGTCTAAAACACAGATCCAGAGGAATAATGGAGGGTTAGAGCAAAGAACCTAGGCCACACAAGCAAACTGGGGGGGGGGGGGGGGGGGGGGGGGGGGAGAGAAGGGCTGGAAACTAATTTCAGGATAAAGTTGCTTGCTTGTAATGGAGCCAAGGAAATAAAGTCAATTAGAAACCAGACTGATTAGGAAAAAAAAAGTCTTAGTCTTTGTGAATGATGTGATATTTGATGGGCTTATTACAAAGGTGGAAAGAGGGTCTGGAAGAATTTGGAAGGAGTTTGTGATCCCTACCCCCCACATCAGTAGCATTAGTGAGAACCCTATCAATCACCTTACAGAGCTCTGAACCTTACGTCCTCCCCAAAACCTAATAAAGGCCAAATTATCCCACTTTGCGAGAAAAGTAAAGTAATTTTTCCTATCGTTTTTCACTCTCTTGTACAGCAACTGGCTGTCTCCTGTGGCAGTACGTGTTCTTCTGAAAGTTCACAAAGCACACTCCAGTTTCAGCACTTTGGGCTTGGATGCTCCTTGCACTCAGCATGTTCTTCCTATAGGGTTCCTCCTAACCTTCCTGTTCCCTCTGTTTAGACCCTGCCACCTTCTCTTAAAACTTTTCTCCCTGTTTCTGGCACCTTTGTCACTGCCATCACAGACTGACAACTTGAAAGGAAGAGAGACTGATTTTGGCTCCCAGTTTCAGGGGCTTTCTTTCATCAGACCCACCTCTGCTGTTCATGGTCCCAGGATTCTAAGAGCATGGGCAATGGCTACCCACCTCATGCAACCGGAAAATGGAGGAAGGACAGAGAAGGTCCTAGGACAGAGAAGTGTCTAAAGATATACTTCAATCCCCAGTGATGTACTTTTCCAGACAGGCTTCACCTCTTAACATTTCCAAAACCTCCTAAAAAAAAAAAAAAGCCAGGCTGGCTGGGGACCAAAGTCTCAATAAATGAGCATTTTGAGAGATGAGCTACAGAACTCCCTAACCTCATGTCCTCTTTCTCTGTTTTGGTCTCACAATACACAAATTCTTACTCCCACTCAAGTGCACACACCACAAAAGTAGGAGTGTCACTGCCATGTCCTCAGACCCTGAGGCTACTAAGCAGTTATCAATCATCCTCCACTAAATTGATTAGTTGCATTGATGAGATCATATTTGTCTAATGTAAGGCCTTCATTCATTCAATCACCATGATCCACACCAAGCTGGATTTGTCTCTTATCGTGAAAGTTGACGCTCTTTGTTTTTGTGTGGATTGCCTGCAGGAGAGAGGACTTATTGCAAAGACAATTCTCATGAAGAAGAAGGAGGAGAAAGTTGAATAGATCCTAAGATTCCTTTCACTATGAATTTTTCAAAATGGAAATTATGTGGATCTCAAGGCCTATAGAATCTGCCTGTTGAGCTGGTTATCCTGCCATGTATGTGGGCATACAGCACAGCACATGGCACTGCAAAGACCCCCATTTCCACCAGTTTCCTTCTTAGCATTGGCTCTGCTGCTAGTCTCAGGCTAATGATCATGACTTGTCTTAAAAATCACCTAAGGTAATAAACAGCCTGGCATCTTTTTCCTTTCCAGTCTCCTACCAGGAATTTCCACAAGCCCAACACAACCAGAGTCAGATGGCAAAAGATCCTTTTTCTGCAGTCTATAGAAACGTATGTTCCAGAAACATTTATAACTCTTAATGTAATTTCATTGTTTTAAAGTTTAGTTTCTTAGCATTTCAAAAAGAATTTGTCAGGAGGATTGGTTCATATTAGTTTTGGTGATCCCTCTCGCCTTTTTTTCTTTTGTTAATATAGACAAAATGCAGAGCTCAAAAGGAATGGTAGATTCGGGGAAGGGCTTTTTTTTTTTTTTTTTTTTTTTTTTTTTTCTCGCTTGTAAGTGGCTGGATGGAAGTTTCTTTTTTTTTAAATAATTTATTTTTTATTTCTTCAAGTTACATCTCAATCCCAATCCCCTCCCTACTCCCCCCTCCAGTCCCACCCTTCCACCCTCCTCCCCCTCAACCCCCCCATCCTCTTCCCTTCTCTTTTTCTTTTTTTTTTTTTTTTAGTTTAAAGTATTTCTTTTTTCCCCCCCACAGCTCTCCCTTTCAGTCCAAAAAATGGTTCTTTTTCTTATAACTATAAATACAATACAAAACAACAGAAATAAATAGGCCACACGGATGGAAGTTTCTGTCAACAGGATCTTGTCTGGAGTACTGGCTCCACCATTTGATGAATGCTTCAAATTGGCATGTTTGATAAGCAGCCAAACATGCCAGTCTTCATGTGAAACAAGGAAGAGCAGTGATGATACCAGCAAGTGAGTGACGTTATGACCTCTCAGATCTGCAGTGATACCTCCAAACCAATGACATGCTTGAAGAAAGTGGAACCTACACCTACACACTAGAAGATGTATAGAAGGCAAAGCAGAGAAACCTATGGGAAAGAAAGCCATTGAGAATTCAGAGAAATTCCAAGACAGGTGCTTGGGGGGGGGGGGGGTCACATTAGAATTCAGAGCAAATTGCTTTAAATCTTCATAGGAGAGTAGGACCCCAGCTGACAACTGGAACGTGCTCATGTGCTCAGGCATCTATAAAGATCTGTATGTTTGAAAAACTTCCACCCTGGTTTTGTATAATCTTTATATTTAAGAAATTCATGTTGAAATTTAAATTCCTACTGCTGCAATTTCAGCTCAGCCTAGTAGTTGTAGTAATAACCATAATAGTTCCCAGGTATGAACAATGGAGACAGACTGTCTGAGTTTGAACCCCTGATACTCTGTGCATAATCTTGGCAAGCTACTTACTCTCAGAGTGACAGTTTCTTTGCTCATAAAGTGGCAGTAAGATGATTGAGGGCTGTTGTGAGTACCAGATGAATTGGCACATACAAAAAGCTTTAGGAGTCTCTGGCGTTCAGTAAATGCTCAATTGGATTCAGCATCGTCACTACACAGGAAGTGTGCAGAATGTCACACAATAGCACTCTTAGTGTCCTCAGAATTAGCCGTGCCACAAGATCAAGTCAACAAGATAGCCAACATTCCAACAGGACACACTGATTGGACTCAGTGGGCAATTCACAAACAAAGAAAACAGGAAGTGAGGAGTGGGGCCTGTTAGGGGTATCTGGAAGGAGTAAGAAAAGAGAGTTGGAGTTTCCTGGTGGAAGTAGGAGAAAGGATTTGGAGTTACATATAATCAAGATGTATTGTTTACATGTATGAAATTGTTAAATAATAAATAAAGGTATTCTATTTTAAAATAATTAATTTACTAATTTCCATTTTATATATAAAAAATTAGAATGATCATAATCCATAAAACACACTAATAGCTAGCATCCAGTTTATTTTCCAAATAAAATCATAAATTTATTTTCAAAAAGGAATCTTACTTTTCTGGCCAAATTTTCCTGTAGAAACACATACTTCTGGTTTATTTCTGTTTTTTTTTTTATATTTGAGTGGTTTGTTTTTTTTCTGATAGTATGTTTTGTTATTCCTCAAACAGCCTTCAAATTATCTAAATGGTACTATTTAAAACCACTTTCTCTCCCTATTTGGGAGATGAGTCTCTAATTTGAGGTTAGTATTTAATTCCAGCATAATAGCTTTATTCAAGCTAGTCTTCATACAGACAAAATTCTTTGTTGAGAAGTCAGTGTGTGTGAGTGCATGTGCATGTGTGTTTGTGTGTGTGTGTGTGCACGCGCACATGTGTTTCCCATTTCCCTCTTACTACTGACTCTATTTTCCTGCTGAGTAATTCTTTGTGACCAAGTAGTTCTAATTCTTCATTTCTCCTCATTCAGTGGTGCCATTGGGACTGAACTCATGCCAGAGTGGTGTCTTTCTTCTGAGTCTTGTCACCTACTAAGCCAATCTATCCCCTTTCACTTTGGTAAGAAGTATGCAAGATAGTTGAGAGCAAGAGAGACCTACCTGCAAAACCAGATACATCGTGCCTTACTATAGAGTATTCAGTGAAAATTATCTCCTTCAGCAGTATGTTTATTCCGCATTCAACCACAGTGAGGTCTCCTTGTTTGCTCATAGTCATTCTACTTGACACATTTTAAGTGTCATTAACACATGCACATACACACCCAAATGGTAACTGTAAGTAGTAATGGATATGTTATTTGACTGTGGTAATTGCCACACAACATGGCAATTGTTTATCCTAAGGTTTATCCCTTTTTTCCCAAGGCAAAGTTTCAGAGATGAGTGGTTCCCTGCTCGTCCTCCAGTGGCTTTATAGGCTAATAGACAGTGATGCGCAAAACACACGAACTCATGTTTCCTGTGACTCTGGGATCCCCAGAGTTACAATTTATTCCTTTCTCACCATTGAATACTGCTGTTTAGCTGTGGTTACAAGCTTCGAAGCAATAGATTCTCAGAGACAGCTCTCTTCTGCAGATATGGAGTGATATGGCCCCATGCCCTGTGTTCACACCACTGTGTCAAAGCTGAATCAGAACCAACCTCCAGACTCCCACTACTCCACCTGTCAGACCTAGTAGCAACTCTTAGTGGGACAGGATTTTTTTTTTTCCTTGAGCATCTCTACACTCTGTAATGGTTTGGTATTTCCTCCCATTCCACAGAGGACAGCAGCATGACCTGGAGATCTGAAGGCAAGAATCCATACCTCTCTCGACAGAACAGACAACTTCTTCAGGCCTAATGTCAGTTTATGGAAGATTAGCTCCAAGAGCCCCTGACCTCAGGCTAGAGCAGTGGGGTCAGGTCCATTAAAATTCATGCTCAGAGTCGGGCAGATCATGTGGGAGCCACAGTAACTGAAATGATTAACTGAGTAACTGAGGTCACACAGTGTGCTCACCCCATACTTCTCATCAGAGTGATGACGACTTGTGTAAACAAGTACAGATTTAATGAATCCACAGCTCAAGGGAGAAGTCTATCTGGAAAAGACATGAGTAATCACTCCCTAAAGTGTCTGAGTCAGAGGACTGGAAGGAGGAGCAAATATTGACAGAAACCTGATAATATTTGCCTTTCACTTGGTAAGGACAATTCCCAAATGTAGATCCTGAGGATGAAGTAAGTGGGAAAGGAAGGAGCAGGGAGAGGAAAGAAGGAGGAAGGAAACAAGAAAGGAAGGAAGGGAGGGAGAGGGAGGGAGGGAGAGAGGGAGGGAGGTAAGAAAGGGCAGGTGAGGAATGAGATGGGGGGGGAGAAGAAAAGGAAATGGAAAATAAGAAGGAAGGAGGGAGAGAGAGAGACACAGAAAGGGGAAGGGGAGAGAGAAAACTCTTTCAGCAAACTGACGCCTGTCAGATAAAAGAGATCAGAGCCATAAATTCCTCCCAGCGTTGCTAATGGGATTTTAATACAGTATTTGGCCGTCATCTTTTTTTCATTCTTTTAATGACATACATGCCCAAAGTATAGCTGTAGAGCCTCTGAACTCTGTATATTTCTGTAATACACAAAGAAAACAGCCGTCACATCCATTTTAAGGGAATTTTAAATCCATTGCAGTGAGGTCTACAGGCCTGTAATCTGAAGGGAGCAACACAAGGCCTGTCTGTACGTCCTTGAGACAGGGCCTGAATTCCAGCCAAGGCAGATTTTTTTTAACTTTTTTTTATAAAAAAATAATAAAATAAAATACTGGGTTTTTTAAAAGAACATTATATTTTTAAACTGGAAAAATTGTATTTTGTATCTTATATGACATCTGAAAGTGATTTAGTTGAACAATGTGGTTTCTGATTGGTATTTGAATTGGTTCCAGAACATTTTTCGTAATAACCATCGTAAAGATCCCAATTATCTGATCCTCTTTCCCTTGTGTCACATGATTTCAGAGGAGGTTTCCAGAGAAAGAGAGAAACCTGCAGAGGTCACCTCTCATCCAGAGCTGCAGTGTTGCCTGCCTGCTAGGCTCCTTGTTATTCTGACTTGTCCGGGATGCATTTACAGCCCCATAAAGGAGGCCTTGGCATTACCAGAATAATTACTTACTAAAACCAGCCAATAAAACCAAAGGGTTGCCTGAGCTAAAAGGCAAACAGGGGACTTTTTTTTCTCTTTTAGTGCTAACATGTAAAACTAGTAAAGTGTATTTAGGTTTCTATAAAATCAGCCCTGGGTGCAAACGGGATGGTTGATTTACCAGGTGCACAGCAAAATCAACTCCCCGAGGCTAGAGAGGAGCTAAAGAAAGTGGCCTTGTTAAATATGAAAGAGCCCTCATCTACTATGGCCCCTCATTTGTAATGTGTGGCCCTGGTGGTGTGTTGAGTAAAAATTAGCAGCTAGGTGATGCACTCTACAGAGAGGCAGGACCCATGACAGTTAGCCCAATGCTGTGCAGAATAGAAACAATGTTTCTAGAAACAAAGATCCTTCTTTCACAGGATCATTGACATAAGTAAGTAAAATTACCTATGAGAAAACCTAAAAACAACACCTGGAATACAACAGGATATACAATAAATGGTAGTTCTAGCTAATGGTTAAGGATATAAAAAATGGTTACTTCTATATATCTTGGAATATTTCTTTACACAAAGAGTAGCATTCAGCAACACATATTAATGCTGAGAAAGATTGTAAATTTTTAAGTTTTCTGTTGGAATCTATTCATTTTATTTCATCTCTGACTATGTGTATCAATATATATGTAATATATATGTATTATTACATGGATACATATTGTGGAATGATTAAATCTATCTAGTTTATAAGTGGAAAATCTTAAATACCATTTTTATGCTGAAAGAACATCTAAAATCTACTCATGGCAGTTTTAAATATACAAGGCATTATTAATTTTAATCACTATATTGTACAATAGATTACTAAAACTTATTCTTCTCAAATTTTGAAACTTTCACTAAGATCTTCCCTTTTCCCATCACCACCTCCACCCCACCATCCAGTCATCACTGTTCTTCTCTCTAATTTTATGGGTTCCTGATTTTTTGTGTTTGTGATTAGGAAGATGAAACTAGAAGGCATTGTGCTAAGTGCAATAAAACAAACACAGTAAGTCAAATGAATGACCTTACTTCTTCTATGAGGAATCAAATAAAGAATAATATCTAGGGTATCTTAAACACTAGCATATATTGCTAGTCGTTTTGAACAGTTTATCTTCTTCAATTCTTTCAAAGTCTCCAAAGTGTGGAATCTGGAAAGTGGCAAACTTAGAAATAGAGTCTCCATATTTAACAGACAAAATCAGTTATAAAACACAGAACACCCAGTCAAAGTTAGATTGCAGATACCCCCTCTCCCCATGCTATGGTGTAATATGACCCCTCCTCTTCTCTACCCCCAAGGTTATGTGTTAAAGACTTGGTTTCCAACTGGTGACACTTTTGCTAAGTAGATCCTGGGACCCTGATCTCTTCATCAGAGCTCATTCACTGACATATTCATAACAGAGTGGGCTGTGGGAGGGAGGTGATGGGAACTGTGAAAGGCAAGGGACAGTTGGAGGCAGTCAGTCTCTAAGAGCATATCTTTAAAGGGTATATCCTGTCTCTGGACCGTCAACTATGTAACATCAATCTAAAAAATTGTAAAGTCCTGTGCAGAAGAGAACGTGTGTGGGGAGTAACCCTTGTTTAACAAACATTTGCTTTCAAGAGAACTCATTACATAAAACCCATCTTAATTCCTGCTGATGACAGTGGCTTCATCAGCATTTCCATATTGCCCCGTGCCCTTAGAGCTTGACCACACTAAGGACCAAACTCCAAGACATGCATGAACTTTCTAAAGATATACTCCAACAATATTCACCTATAGCAGGTGGTGATGGAAGATCTTGGGGGATTCTCTAGAAGAAATTCATCCTAATACTCGTCTGTCATCACATAGCTTTCAAAGTTATCATGGACATCACCCTACCAGTTATCTGGTGGCAAATGAGTAACATGTATTACAGTTATACATGAACCAGGCCTGAAAATGAGACAGAATCATTTCATTCACATTTTATCAACTCAACCCAGTCATGTGGGAAACCTTAACAGCAAAAGATTCTATGAAATGCAAACCATCTGTGTCCCATGGACAAAAGGAAAGGATAGCAGCAGAGAGCTTATGAGAACTGCCAGAAGCAGGTAGAACCACATAGTACAAGGTCTCACCTTGTGGTAAGGTAACTGATGATATGATGAGGCACTGTGGGTTGATCTCCAGAATCATCAAAAAGTTCCTTGAATTTTCTAAGTTATTGTAAAGACTTTTAAGGCCCCTACATTAAGTCTGTTTTGTATGAGTTAGTTAATAACAGCCTAATATAAAAAATAATAAATAAAAATGGGCGTGTAAAATAACATTAAAAATTAAAGGTACACACTGGAAGGTACATGAAACAGGAAACAAAAAAATAGAACTTCTGTGGTACTTTTTAAAAAATCATTTCTTCTATATAAAATGAGACCCATAGTATCTATGCATCCTGCCTCTCCAAATTTCACTGTTGTGAGGAGCAAATGACATAGGAATTATGTACACTGAGGTGCATAGTGCTTCATATTAACAGGATTCCCCGGTGTTTGAAGTTCCTATAATTGCTTGCCAACTTTTTCCTTAAATGTTCATCAAAGTATTTGCAAATAAAATAAGAAACTGCATGTTCAAAAGCTTGCTCATTCTTTTCTTGTTTTTATTGCAACCTAATATAACAGCAAGTGAGTTATTTGCCTTGTGTAAAGGGCTAAACAAACAATATATTTAACCTTATTATTCAGTGTGCAGTTTAATTAGAAAGTTGAGAGTCCGCTGTTTGTTTTTACTGGTGTAAAATAAGGAGACTACTCAACTCCCTGGGTGAACATGATCCTTCTAATGGCTACTGAACCTTTTTCTCTTCATTAGGTAACTAACATGCTAAAAATAGCAATGGGTAGCACCTAGGCACTCTTTGATGTAGCATGTGTTTGTGTATACATGCATGTGCACATATGTATCTTTACCTCAGTCTTACCTGAAGAATCCTGGTATCACCATATCCATTTCATGGATGAGGAAACAGAAGCACTGAAAAGCTAAGACATTTGCCCAGAGTCACAGATAGCTGGCGTAATTGGATTCGAGTCAGTGCTCTGCTGCCCCACCCTGTTCCTCTTCGCTATATGCTAACAATGCAGCACATTGTCCCTAACAAAACAATTACAATTGTAGTTGTCACATCGCTTTCTCTGGAATTCTCACTGAGAGCACTATGACTAAAAATCAAATTTTTTTCTCGCTGAAAAAATTATGACTCATGTAGCCTACAGAGATGAAAATGGAGCTCGTTAGAGAATCCTAGATGGGTAACAGAACTTGAAGATTGCATAACACACTCCGCAGTCAGCCAGAGCCTTGCCTTTGTTAATTTATTAATCTGCCTAAAAGTTTACAGGCCACTGCCACATAGTTGCCCTATCAAGATGATGAATTAGAGCCAGCCAACGTGCCAGCGAAGGAATGAAGAAGGCGGTTTCCCCTTTGCATTAAGTTTCCACTGCCTAAGCAGTGCTTGATTTGAAACATAGAAGTTGAGTAGATTCTTGTTGAACTAAGGCTGTGGTTCTCAACCTTCCTCATGCTGTGACCCTTTATTTCAGTTCCTTACTTTATGGTGACTCCCAATCATGCAATTATTTTGTTGCCACTTCATAATTTTTCTATTTGTAATGTTTCTACTATTATGAGTTATAATATAAACATCAGTGTTTTCCAATGGTCTTAGGTGACCCCTGTGAAAGGCTTGTTTGATCCCCTAAAGGGGTAGCAATCCAGAGGTTGAGAACTTTTGAACTAAGGGAAAGTGATTCCAAGTAGGGAAAAGGGACACACAAATGGTAGTGGGAAAACAAGGAACTATTACTGGGGAACTTCAGTTCCCCATCCTTGGCTGAGGTGTTATAGAACTACAGGGACCTCCACTTCAGTGTCTTTCCAAACAAAGAATCAAATGGAGCCTACCCGCCAAAAATGATTAAGGTGCTGATTAGTGAAATTGCCATTAACAGAAATAATTCTGTGCCATGCAAAAAGGGACAAGCAGAAAAAAAAATAAGAAAAAAAAACAAAACAAAAAGAAAGTTCCCCCCAAGTCTTTACCCCATGAGGTCTTGAGGAGGGATGAAAACAGCCTTATGTCCAGGATGATGTAATCCTTAGGTACAAAAATGCCGACCAAAAATAAGAAATAATTAACTGTACTCCTTTCCTGTTAGGTTTAACTTCAGGTCAGTTAAGGGCTATTCTGTGTGGCCCAAAATTCAAGACAACTTTCTGACTCTTAAAAATTTGTATTTATTTATTATATATGAATAGATTTTGACTACACACATGTCTGTTTACTAAATGTGTGCTGGGTGCTTGTGAAGGCAAGAAGAAGGCATAGGATGCCCTCAGGTTGGAGTTACAAACGGTTGTAGGATGGCATATGTATATACGTGTCTTTCCTGCATGTAAATCTGTGGACCATATGAATGCCTGGTGCCCACAGAGGACAGAAGAGTTCCAGATCTCCTGGAACTTGAATTACAGATGGTCATGAACTGCCATGAGAGGACTGGGAATCAACACTAGGACTTCTGGAAGAACATCCAGTGCTCTTATCCACTAAGATGAATATATGCAGAAGATAAAATGAGGGGAAAGAAAGACTGGATTGCTGAGGGCAGTTAGTACAAATTGTGGATGGAAAACAGATGAAAGACAAGCTTTGGAGAGGCAAGATGAGAGAATTGCAGGAGGGCAATAGGGAAGCCAAGAGGGAAAATTATTTAAAAGAATGTGGAGGAAAAAGTGTCAGTTATCTCATGGGGTCAAATAAGGTGAGGGATGAAAATGCCTTTCTGCTTCAATGGAGACATGAGGCCAGTTCCTAATTGCAAGATGTAAAAATAAGGGAATTAACTATGAGTGTACAGAGAAGACCAGAAGACAACAGCAGAGCTACTTCCTGTGCTCTGCCCTCAACATTAGTCCAAACACATGGAAACGGCACTAAAGTTACCAATCTTTCATTCAGTCTTGACAGTCTCCTAAGATAGATCAGGGTGACTTCCAGCCTTTAAGTTAGAAACATTTTTTATTGTACTAATCAATTTATAAAGGTTAATTTTCAAATCCCTAAACTGAGCAAAATTGTCACAGAACATTTTTTTTGGGGGGGGGGATTCAGTTGTCTATTATCAAATAAGAATATATGAATGTCTTCAAAAGCAGACTTTGTGTGTGTCTGGAGAATCAGAGCCATCAGCTGAACTGGATCTTTCCCAAAGTGTTAAAACTCAGGTGACTTCACAGGTTGAGAGGAATTTTCATTTATTATTTTTATTTTCTTGTGTTAACTAGTAAGTTTCTTTCATAATAACCAAGGTGTTATTATTTACAATGAAACTACTCAAAAGTGCTTAATTCTTTAAAATTTCTCTACTTACTTTTCATAATGATTAGAATTCCATAACTTAACATCTTAACCCTTCCCTATAGGTTTTGCATTATCTCAGAATTATCACTTAATTCCTTGTGACATTGGTAGCTTCATTTATCAAAACAGCACTGAACAAGTTGTTCAACAAAACCATATTATTTTACACCAGGGAATGACAATCTTTTTCTATGAAAAGCCAGATGATAAACACTTTAGGCTTAATAAGTCATATGTCTTTGCTTTAACTATTCACTCTACTCTTGTGGTGTGAATAGAGCCACACACAATATGTAAACATATGATTAGGGCTGTGATACAACAAAATCTTATTTATAATATCAGACAATGGGCCACATGGGTTATAGTTTACCGACCTTTGTTCCAAAGGGTAAAATCAAGGTCTTCAGCTAAATAAAACTGGGCCTATTGGAATATCTGTCAAACATATCTTAGGAAAGAAAAAGTAAAGCTATCAGCTACCACCAGTCACTGTGTAGTGGGATCCATAAAATTTGACTTTCACACTGCAAATGAGAACAGCAAAGAAATACAAAAGCTAGCATTCATCTGTAACCAGTCTGTATCCTTAAGTTAGAAATCCTCCTTCTGGTGAGAAACTTTTGCTAAAAATCTATCAGAACTTTAAGAATCCTGTATGTAAGAAGTAATATCTTTCATTAAAACTTCCCAATTTCATAACTTTAAACTCATGGAGGTAGATGGATAACAGAATATTAATATCAGCTGCCAAATACGTATGGTCTGGACATTGGTAATGAGTGTTATACCTTATAATTTTCATAATTGAGGCCTAATTATTAAAAAGAATTATGAGTTCTGGGAGAAGGGGGAGAGTGTGGGAGGGTGTGGCCTGATGGAGATGTAACTTGAAGTAATAAATAAACATTAAAAAAAAACTTGCCAATTTCTTCAGAACTCTGCTCAAAGACAGTGGTGTATAAGTGGAGGAGCAGGAGAAGCAGGAGAAGGAGCAGGAGGAAGGAGAGGGGGAAGGGGCGCAGGAGGAAGGAGAGCAGGAGGAGGAGCAGGAGGAAGGATAGCTGGGGGAACAGAAGGAGAATAAGGTGCAGGAGGATTAGGACTTAAGGAACCTTGATGTATGGGAAAGAAGAAGCAGGGGTCTCAGAAGCAATACCTCTGCCCTCTGACTTAGGGAACCACCCCAGTCATCATGGGTGTCGCTTACTCAGTTGGTGTGTGTGGTCAGTGTAACTTTCCATCTAGTTGGACTTAACTTGTGTTGGTAGGGCTCGGCAATGACCCCTGGCTGACTACTTTGACCCTGTTTCTACTGACAGTAGAGACTTCTCTGAGGTCTGGCAGCAACTTTCATTAGGCACTGGGTGAACTGGGCTCTCTTGCATCTCTTGCCACAGAACCATTTTATCTTCCAACAAGTTTCCGAGTTAGAGTTTCAGTTCTTTCTGGAATCTACGTGCAAGGAAATCAAGCACACAGATGGTCCCAGAGGATTCTTAAATGCTTCAAGAAAAGACACCTCAGAGATGCCTCTACCTGAGGTTGTCACTTTATCTGGTTTATCTGTGACCTGACCTTAAATCTAAGTGGTTTAAGGTTGCCTCCTTCCCAGAAGATACCAAATGGTATCTTCCTGGAATTTACTATTTATCTAATAGCAAATATGGGAAAGAAATATCTGATTTTTCACTGCTGTGAGATTCTCCTCTACCTGCCTCTCCCATTTCTCCTTCCTCTTTCTCCGCACAACTCCCTTTTTGTTTTCTCTCAGTCTCTAGAGCTAAAAGTGGAGTCAGCTGTTCTCTTGACACTCCTCAGCTTATTCGCTGCCATCTTCATGGCAATAGCCTGGAGAATCATGATTTTTCCCTACATGGACTATTCTCTGATCCCTTCAAATTTAAGTGTTCATATGCTAAAGTGAGCCACGAATGTACTGAGATGAAGGTTTCCTCCACAATGTTTTGTTTTCTCAGAAGCCCACTATTTTGTACATTAGATACTATTTTCTTTCTCCCTGAATTCTTTATGAAACACATCATTATTTTCTGCCAAGTTAATGTATGAGGGATTGCATTTAGAACTCTAAGACAATGATATTATATTCCAAGTGATAAGCAGAAGAGCAGCACATCGTTCCATAACCGATTGCTGTTCATTGAGTGGAAATTTGTTGTGTTGTTCAATAATCCTTTCCAGGTGAATAGAATGAAGGTGGACTCAGGAAAGGATGGAATAAACAAAGAAGTGAGAGAAAAGCAAGAAGAGGCAAGCCAGGCCACGGGGATGCCAAGGAGAGGGTGATTGATGTCCAGGTTGATTCAGTGCTGTACAGAGAAGAGAAGGAATACCACAGACATGCGCTGTACCCTTGTCTAGCCAAATATTAGAGTGGGGAAAAAAGGAGCTGAAACACAAATCAGACTGCAATTTAGAACTTTCTGGAGAGAATTATGAAATGATGAGCTTAGGCAATTACTCTGTATTTCCTAAAGTTTGGAACTTAGAATCATCAGCTACAATTAATGGTACCAAAAGACACTGAACCTTGCTCAGAAATGAGTTGAGTTTAGTTGAGTTGCTTGTCCAGATGAAGCTCTTTGGCCGTAGCGATGAGACAAAAGAATCCAAAGAAATGCCTCAGGAAGAATTGAAAAGCAAACCTCAAGAGAAGCTCACTTCTAAAACACTTAGCAACTACAGAGGAAGTTTATATATGATTAAAAGATGAGTAATGGCTTGCAATCAGAAATGTATGGCTATAATTTAAATGCCATCTTGCTACCTACAAAAAGCCATGGAAAATCCATAAGTAATTTACTCTTGGCTTTGAAGAATTCTATATGGTATTGGAAGCATATTTTGTTCCTAATTATTTCATCCCATGCCTGACCTCAACATTTCTTGAACATGCACTGCCTGGAAAAGAGCTGGAAGAAGACATTAGTACAACAATCTAATCTCATATTAAAATACTCCATAAAGAGAGGGACAACCTTTTGTTTATTGAATACATACGGGACAACAAAAACAATATCAAGCACTTGGAGGATGTGGAATAACAATTACAATTATTTTTATATTCAAAGAGATTAAGGTCTACTGGGAAGAAAATAAAATATATAAAATCAACATAAATGTATACAGATGTGTAAAGCAATTATGAGAGAGTGAGTTAGTTACTTACTTACTTAGTTACTTAGTTAATGAAATCAAGAATTAGGCTAATTATTTAAAGAATAGTTAGATAAACCTCAAAAAGATGGGTAAAGGAAATAAAAATTCAGGATTTGGGGTCATGATTGATGTTCTTTCAGGGAAAATCTTGCTTTTATGATACTAAATACCTAATTCCATAGCATGCAATCTCCAGCATCTAAGATATACCCTCAAGCACCCAAAGTAACTACAAGATTTAGTTTGTATCACTGTCTTCTTCTCAATAACAGCATTAAATTCAGTATCAGGGAGCTTGCTAGACTATGCTAGCAAATACACATATCCACAGCTATGGTATGGGTAATATACAATTTACTTCTGCAGCCCATAAATATGCCTTTCTGCTTGCCTTTCTTCATCATTGCATAATATATGTTCCAAGGATATATATTTGTATACTGAGACAGCTGCAGAATATAGGATCCTGTGGCCTGCCTACTAGGAACAGGTTGTTAGTTGTATGCTCCCTGAGGTCTTCTGTTCTGTTTCTTCAGGGTCAGGGGAATCAGGAGGTTTATCCACCTGTGAGGAAGGCTTAAGATGTTTTTCCCAGAAAAGAAAATAACCAGAGGAAAATAAGAAATCATATCCTTTGTCCAAAGGGGACACCAGAAGACACAGTCCATTAAAAAATAAAAATTATTAATATAGAAGAGTCTAGAAAGAACTTGGAAGGGTTCTGGAATTCTACAGTCTGCTGTAATCATTTGCCTGGCCAAAAACCCACCCAGTAATTCTTTATAATATCTTGAAATAAAGAGAGAGAGAGAGATGCCCACAGGGACCAAAAACATTGACTAATAATTCTTGAATCCATCCCCACAGTATTATTCATCTCTGCCAGGGACAGATTTGGCCACTGCATGGCTGGAGGTCTGGACCTGCTGTTCCCAGCTTTATTTTTACAGTAGTTATGGAGCCCTTTATATTTTCAAGGGCCCTCTTGTCATTTCTTACCCACCAGTACAGACCACCCACCCACATTCCCACACACAACATGTCCAGACACACCCACAAATACTCAGATTCTTCCAGTCTCAGGGTGGCTTGGAATAGCCAGAATGCAGTTTGCTCAGAAAAATACTTTACACACTTGGAATTCCCCTCAAATAAATCTGTTTTCCTCTCTGGGGATCAATTTAAGGGTCTTACCACTAGGCAAACATTTGTAGAGCACCTACTGTGTGTTAAGGCACAGATGGATGTAGGGGCAAAAGGAAACTCACCAGGGGGCAGAGCAATCCAAGAGTTCCCTGTGCTGAGGAAGCTCTTTGTTTCCTGGTAACCAGTTATGTGTGTGTGTGTGTGTGTGTGTGTGTGTGTGTGTGTGTGTGTGTGTGTG
>CAJQZJ010006256.1:554716-657000 GCA_907164525.1 Lophiomys imhausi | reverse complement strand
GCTTTTGCGAGTTGCGTCATTCTTGCCGGTCAAGAGGGACGCGACAATAATGATGCAAGTTAGTATGAAAACTAAGTCAGTTATAGAACTTTAAACTCATGGAGATGGTTAGAAGGTAGAAGGTTAAAGTCAGGGGCCAAATATGTATGAACTGGACATTGGGAAGGTATACTGGGCCATTTAACTCTCATAAATGTGGCATATTTAATTCTGCTGTTTTGTATAGAATTTACTGTTATAAGAGAAAGAACCATTTGTTGGAATGAAAAGAGAAGCTGTTGGGGGGGAAGAGGGTGGAAGGGTGGGACAGGAAGGGGGAATAGGGAAGGGTTTGTGATTGAGATGTAACTTGAAGAAAAAAAATAAAGTACTTATAAAAAAAAAAAGAAATGAGGTTTGAGACCATAGATGTGATTAGGGAGATGTGTATAAGCAAATGGGCAGACATATAAACAACATAGGCCACACCAATGGCAGGGACTGAGCAGAGATGAAGCCTCTCCTACAATCAAGAGTACTTTTGATAATTTGATATACACACTGGGTGGTCAGATGACAGATCATTGTCTTCCTCTCAATGGAGTCCAGGTGAGAGGGTATTGTATTCTTCTTTGCATTTAATTTGGGTCTGATTTTCTTGATAGGATTTTAATATGTGCTTATATGGTTCCAGTTGACTTTGGTAACTACTTTGGATGGTACTCTGATGGCTTTGGTAAGTCTATAGAAAGGTATTCTGTTGATTTCTAGAAATTGATTATTCATCTGTCTGTGTCTTCTGGGTGGTGCTGGGAAGATGATACTATTCATGTGTCCACCAGTGTGGAGAATCTTCCTGCTTCTCCACTTCTACTCAAAATAGAGTCTGGTGATGTTTGTAGAAAGGAGTCTCCAGGCCAAGCATAGCCTGATCTAAACACATTCTCTTTGCCAACCATCAGAGGTGGCTATCCTAATAACCAGGCCTCTGACACAGCCCTAGCTAGTGAACTTTCCAGAGAGAAAGTCTGCTGAGGAGCAAGTAGGAGGAGTTTCTAGAAGCTGTTTTCTTTCTTTAATTAAAAAAACAAAACAAAACAAAACAAAACTAGCTCTCCAAATGTAATTTGATGAGGATGTGACAGTAGGAGCTGCCTCAAGTCCCCAGCATAATAAGATATATGTCTAAGGAACAAAAGCCAGCATGCTGAAAATGGTAGAAAAGAAAGAAAGAAAACAAGTCCCGATGATGCCACCAAGTCACTGTTGTTACACTGGGACAATCTATCTCTAGCATTTTTACGTTAGTAAACCCCAAAGCTAGTGTAACTCTACCTTCTTTTATATGATAACTGATTCTAACTAACACAAATACAAATATGCATTTTGCAAGGCATGCAGACCCCTTTGCAGCAGCACATTTTTTCATCCTTGAACAGCCCTCATGATGTCAAATAAATATGTCTAGTAAACAATGATTTATTACAAAGACCTTGCTATATTTCAGAGCATCACACCCCTATCTTATTTCTTTCTTACAGACCAGACTTCCATTAAATCTTATTTTGTTCTGTTTAACTTATTTGATTACTAAATGTTATGATTATCCTATGCCAGTTAACTTCAGATTTTCACAAGCAAAATTTGTTTTAGTCTCTCAGATCACAAAGTCAAGTTTAATTGTAACTCTGTTTTGTTTTTTATGTCTTTAACCATAATTACCATCCCTTCCTAGAGAGACTTTGATTTAAACCATGAATTTGAAGCCAGAAAGACCCAGAATCTATTTACTAGTCATATTATTGGGTGAACTATTTTCTATAGCACTTCATTTTCTCACCTAAAAAGCAATATATATTTCTGCTACAAAGATGAAATGAGAAAACCCACCACTGAACCTTAGCACAGAGTACGGTCTCAAAAAATCTGAAGGGCAGAACATTAGAGGAAATGAAGATGGAACACTGTAAAGTAAAGGGGGACCAAAGAAAGACAAAAATCCAGAGGAAAGCAAACAACAAGGGATGAGAAAGAAATAAACTAAGAAGAAAAAGGAGGAGGCCTTAGAAGAAAAAGGGAAGAAAAGAAATAGAAGGAAGAGAAAGCAAGTGATGGTGGCAATGACTGTGGGAAGGAAAGAGACAGAGGGCTATCTGGAGAAGAATGCTGAGACCTAAAATGCTTAAGTTACATCTGAGATCCCAGACAAAGTTGTGTCTGTTCTCCAGCACAGTGTGACTCCCCTGCCCAAAGTTTCCATGTTCTAAATGGTTGACACTCTCTCGTGCAACTTGAATCTTGTCACTCCAAAGACCACTACAAAGAAAATGAGTCTTTCATGAAATATCTCTAATCCTTGGGCACTAATCCTCATATTTCAAAGGAATGATCGACTCATTATGAGTCCACTGCAATTGCAGAACTTGGAGATGTCACCGGGGTATGTTTATTCAACTGTGTCACAGTGAAGTTAAGCACGTGGTAAAGGAAAATGAGTGATGTATTGGATTCTTCTCTAATGGTCTGAGGTCTTGTTCAGTGATCTTAGACAAGGGAAGAGATCCTTTTCTTCTTACATAAAAAGGAGTTCTTGACAGTGAAGACTGACAAAAACTTCTCATTTGCTCTCCAACTTATTAGATTCTCTACAGAGAACCTGAAAAACAGACTGATGTATGCACTCAGGTGTGGGTTAAAGAACAACATAGACAAAAATATTCGAACTGCAAAGAGTTCTCAAGGACCTTTCTAGGCCACTGCCTTTACTGCAGCCAGTCCTTAACTGTTTTCCACGATTGGCCTGGTAGGGATTAGAGAGGGCAGTGAGTGTTCCTTTATTTGTTAGGTTTGCTTGAGGGTGAACAGTAGCTCTCTCCTCGTCTTCCCATCTCTCTTGGATTCAGTCCTACATCCATAGCTATGAGAAACACATGCAGCCTTCCCTTCCTGTCCTACATACCTTATGTTTCCAGGTTTCATTAGCATGCATTTAAGCCTGGAGTTTCTGACTTCCCCAGTGACTTTACTCCCACAAGATCCCCTTTCTTTCCGGTGGTTTCATCAACAGAAACTGTTCCTCAGACTCATCCAGGGGCATAAATGCTAGTTCTCATCCTTCTCTGCATAAAGCTAGAGTTCAGCTTCGTCACATTACTCTAACCCTGGTCCCTTAGTCCTGATGTCAGTAACTTCCACATTTCGACTTTCAACTTTGGGACCATGCTACTTTGCATCACCAACCCAGTAGGGTGACTTCACCCAAGACAGACAAAGGATGAAACTGATGCTTTGGCCTAAATTAATAATGGAGAAAGGAGAGACATCTAATCTTTGCAGTGCAAAAGATGTGTGCATTGTTGTGAGTAGCCCCTGGGGAAGAAGAGATTCCAAGTTCAGCATTTATGTGGCACATTTTTCAATTAGACAGTATACTGTATGGCATTTCCCTTCCTCCCGTAGCCCCTTCTCTTTTATTACCACATGACTTCATCTCCCCGTGTGACTGACAGAGCCCATTGGGCTCAACACTGATAAAAAACATCTGTGGGGGAAAATTTGCAATTTAGAAAACAATTAAGTACATCAATTTCAATTCATTTACTTGGCCAGAAAGGGGGAAAAACGATTTCAAAGAGGTAACTTGATCCACAGTGGTCTAGGATTAAAGGGCAAATAGATCTGTGTTTTCCAGGTTGCAGCATGGAATGTGTTTCAGCTCAGAGGTCTACATGTGGATGCAAACCTCAAGGTTGCAAATTTTAACAAAGAATACATCACCAAGCATCTCCCTGGTTTTCTGACTTCTCATTTTAATGACATTTTCTTCTATTCTTCTTGAATTCTGAGGAACTTAAGCACTTTCTTGAAGGATGTGTTTCCCTCTGTCAAATGTTCACCAGATGCTCTGGGTTATAGGAGCTGAACAAATGAACCCTGGTCTACCATTAAAGGTCATATCTGAAGGGCTGTGTGTGTGTGTGTGTGTGTGTGTGTGTGTGTGTGTGTGTGTGTGTGTATGTAAAACCAGCAACATAATCAAGGAACTGAGCATGTCTGTCACCCACAAGAATTCTCTGACTGTCCACTTTCATGCAATGAAAACTTCATCTAGAGTTCATCAGATTCTCCAATCAATGCCATTAATAGTGCCTTATCATTCCCATATTTTCCAACAAAAGTTGATGTTTTCTATTTTATGACAGTAAGATTTTTTTCCCAGGCAAAAAGGAACAATTTGAGTTCATATTTTCAAGTTTTATAAATTCATGCCCTAGATATCAAATACAAAAAAATAGAAACCATGGGAATAAGCTGGAAGGTTTGAATTAGTAATAACTCTGAATTAAAAGTTTATGTACATATTTAATTAACAGAACTTGGGATAGCAGGGTAGTTCTGCAGGAAAAGGTACTTGTCAAACACAATGATCAGATTCAATACCCTCAACTTAGCAGAAGAGAATAAACTTATACGTTTTTCTCTGACCTCCATGTGGGATTTATCCATATATACACATGCACAATAGACAGACAGACAGACAAATAGATAGATAGGTGTAAATAGCAGAACGTATGTAAAATAACTGGTGCCTTACTCAAAGTAGTTTCTCAGAAGTAACAAACAACCAATAAAAAGCCCATCTCCATCTGTTCCCTTACTTGTGTCCTCAACTTCCCACAAACTTCAAAATACTCTAATGTTGTATTACAGTCCCAACCAAATACCTATCATCTGTAAGGTCTAAACACACACTGGCAAGATGCAGAAACTAACGTTTTGTTAAACTGACCAAGAAATAGTATCAGGAAGCACCACTGGAAGAAAGAACCATTGGTGGAAAGGATTCTATAAGGACTTCATTCATTCTCTTTTAAAATCTGTCTTGGGAACCAACAGAAAGCACAGCAAATTTCATGGCATGTGTTTCATTTTGCCTTTAGTAGAAGGGAATGCAATTAGAGTAATATCATAAGGCCATATGGAAGTGAGGGGTTAGTGCAACACTCACTTTGTAATGAGCCAATGTTGACTGACAGGATCACTCAACAAGTAGACCACATTGGCACTAGGAGGACTTGGAGGCTATGAAACAGCAACAAAGGGTGTATTTGATGCAAGAATGAATGGTAAACAGAAAAGGGACAACTGAATTAGGTGGTGTTTGACGAACAGTAGTTGGCACAGGAACAAATGATGAAGATGTGGCTGAGCCAAAGGTCCTACAAGACTATCAATATTGAATAGTGGTTTTTGTGCATAGGAAATCCAGGGATGGTGTTAGAACTCAGTAAAGACTGAGGGAATGTTTCTATTTAATTGGAGATGGGTAGTAAATGATCCTGCATTTCAACAATAGAGTTCTTGGAGCACTAGGAAGACTTCCCAGGGAGAAAGGAGATGGCTGAGGACTAGAAGGTCCAAACATGGCTACCAGGGGAGATCTCAATGCTATACATTGTGAGGCAAGAAGAAAGGAAAACTGCTTGCTTGTTAGATGTGAATAACCATTCAATAATAAGATGGCAAAGTGAGCATGGTGAGCTGAAAATATATGTAAAGATTTCCGACCCATACTATCCCTGACTCCTACTCACCATGAGTGCAGAGTAAGCAGTGAAATTATTGTCACATTCTTGATGATGGTGGGAACGGGACAATTACCTTCTCCTTACTCAAATATATTTTCTGAGAATGGGGAAAGTTGTTGGTGCTAAGTTGGTTTCAAGTTTTGCTTCTAGTTTTGTTTGTTTGCTTGTTTCTTTCTTTCTTTGTTTTGCTTTAATATGGGTTTAACCTCTCTGGTCAGTTCAGGACAATGAAGTAATTCAGACTCACAAGTATTGCTAAGTGGATCAGAACCCTTTGTCTTCTTTGATTTAATAACTAGACAGAAAATGTTGTCAAATGAAATTATCTGTCTTTCTGGCCTTTGCCCTTGCCAAGAATGCCCTGAGACTGCCCCTGGAGAGGCAGTAGTCCTTCAGGCCATCAGGAAACCCTGGAACTGGCTAGTAAAAAGAAAGTGATTTTCCATGCAAAGTAAACAGATCTCTCTTGAACATCTAAAAGGTCCTGGCCTCTGATGCTTGTGAAAGTGTATGGTGGGATAACAGAAGCTCTTTCTTCAGCTTGAATTTTTATGTTATTCTTCAAAGCACAGGATAATGTCTATGAAGAGATATTCAAAATTATACCCATGGGACAGCTATAAATTAGCCCCTGCTTCCTCTTAATTTTCCCAATTTTATTATTTTTTAAAGTGTGTGCATGTGTGTGTGTACATCTCTGTGTGTGCACATGTCTGTTTGTGTTGTGTGTGTATACACTTATGAGTGTTGAGACCAAAATACGATCTCAAACAATCTAAGTTTGAATCTATTTTTCTTGTGATGGAATTGCTCATTGACCTGGAACTTCCCAAGTAGACTAAACTAGCTGTTGCCTTGAAAGACCCTAGGATTTGTCTTTGTCTTCCCAAAACTGGAATTACAAGACTATGTCACTAGCTCAGCTTCTACTCATGTGGGTTCAGGGATCACACTCGGGTCCTCATACTTTTATGCTCAATGCTCTGATGATCCTGAGACTTCTTTTAAGTCCCCTTTTCATGTGTGAACTTGAAGGTTCTTTTAGGAAGTCAGTAGAAACCCTTCAAGACCCATGAAGTAAAGGTTAGGGAACAATCTAGAAAGACTGCTTCTATGGAGTCCAGAAAGCCCCTGTTTCCACATATCTGGCACATTTTCTTTCACACCAGCAGATTGTAATAAACAAATCCTGAGCCAGGATAGTTTCTTTGGACTGAAAGTGCAGGGTCATTGTGGGAACAAGAAGAGCCATATAATAAAATTCTCTATATTTTAAAATTCTCATGTAATAAAATTCTGTGAATGAGCACATTCTTCCTCAAAACATCAACTTTTATTCATAAAACGCTCCCCATCTCACTAGAAGAAAGAACAATCTACTACAACAGACAGGGCAGTCCATTTGGAAGCATCCCCCTCTAACCAGGATAGCTTTACCTGTGGCCCATTTTAAGCAGGTCATCAAATGTGACAGTGAAATTTTCCAAGAATTACAAAAGCAGGGAAGCTACCATGGATTGGGAATAAATGTGAAAGTGCAGAAAACTGGCTGAGCTTAAGAACTGAGAGTGTTACAGAGTTACCAAAGAAGACTGCTTGGACATGGGTCATTAGCCGGGTAACTACACTGGGTGTTTGGGTTCCCAGGGTAGCCCTGAGACTTTCTCAGGGTGAGTTTTTAAGCACAAAAATCCTCCCCTGAATTGATATACTTCAGTTAATATGAACTTAGCCAGAACTACAGAAGCCAAAAAGCCAAGTTAATACTTAGAGACTTTCCCATAACTATGGACTCTGATGAATTAGGCCTTTGTTTTCATTTTTGACAGGTGGTGCTGTCTATAGTGCTGTTTACAGCCTGAATGGCATTTCCATCATGGAGTCAGTTGTACTGAAGTCTGGGGCCCTACTAAGGTCTAGGCCCTCTTATAAGAGTATATACAAAATCAGTTGTGAAGCCCAACATCTTAGAAATCAAAGGGAAGCAAATAAAAAATAATAATGTACAGTCTAAGTGCTAGAACGTTTGTTCATAGGTTTTGGATTTATGCTTTCTTTGGGTTTGCTTCTTATTTTTTTATACTGTGACAGCTGCATTTCATTTATTCACTCAGTTAATGTTTACAGAGAACTCTGCTAAATAGCAAGGAAATGGCAAGAACAGGACACAGGCAATGTCATCAAGAATACATATTGTAGATCAGAGATAAAAACACAACTAGCCATGGCAGTCCCAGATGCAACATCAGGTACTCATAATGATCTGAGAGAAAAACAGAAGAGAGAAGGAAAGGGAGAGAGTCAAGGAAGGTCTCTTTATCAAGTGACTGCATATCAGATCCAAAGAAAATGAAGAGGCAAGTCATGTGTATACTCGGGGGAAAGAAAACTGAATGCAAAACCTAGGGGCCAGAATATGCCTGGTCATTCACAAACAGAGAACACAGGGAGAATGTAATTTCACAGAAGCTTCCTGACATTAGAGACATTCTTGCACACAGTGCACATATATCAAGATCTCTCATACTGTATCCCACAGACACACACAAATGATGCTCAATAATAATAAAGATGTAATGGAGAGCTATAGAGGGGGTAGAATTTAGGCTGCCTGTACGCAGCTGCAAGTTGAAGGTGAGGTAGAAAGACAACAATTTACTTGCTTTGGGCATCCTCAAGCAAGTGATCACAGGCTGGGAGGCTGGGGGCAGAGAAAGGAGAACTTGGTCCACTGAAGTTAGCTGAGGCAACCATGTTGAGACTGAAGACAGTACCACTACCCCAGTGCCTCTCCCAGATAGTGACCATTTCCACACCACCCCTTGTTCCTGAGCTTGCAGGAATTTTCTCTTGCCTTCAGGGTAAAAAGTTCATCACATCGTTGGTGGTATCTTAGACTGACGTAGGCTTTCATCCTAGAAAGGCTTCTTATGAAGGACAGAAAATGGCAACAGATTTTGTTCGATGCCATCTACCCAAGACTGGCTACTTCCTCTACCCCACCCCTCAGCCTGCTGTTACCTAACTTGACAGCCCCTCTGGTGTTGCAAAGTTTCTCTTCTCTTTCTTTTTGTTAAACATTCAATTATCAGATTGTATATATTCAAGGTATAGGTCATATGTGTTCAAGGTATACATGATGACTTTATATAGATATATACCAGATAATGATCATCATATTCAAATTAGCCAATATATCCATCTTCCTTGTGCTGTATCTCAGATCCCAAGAATTCTTTCACTATGTGACTAAAAATTTATTGGAGACTGTTGAAGAGGAGAGAAGTACAACCTAGATATGTTACTAAGGTAGAATAAGAAGCAGAAAGATAGAGTTCTAGTGACAGACTTATTCTTGAACCTCATATGAGGTCATCCTTTTCCTGATAATTTTTCATTACAAGATATTTGCATGGTGTTGTCCATAAGTTATTTGCATGTTCTTTAGGTCACATTCCAGTTTGGGATTTACAAACTGAATCCTGTTACAGGATATTTGATCACACTGTGAACCTGAGATTGTGTACTGAAAAAACCTGTTTCTAGTTGTGGTATGACTCAACCCTAGCACACACCTTTAATCCAAGATCTTTCTGTTTATTGTAAACAGGATTAAATAAAGTCAACCACAGGTCAAGAGGCAGAGCAAGCAACCAGTTGACTTGAGTGAATATAGGGAAAAAAAACATAGCACATGTAGGGAAAAAAAAACATAGCACATGAGAGGAAGTCAGGTGGACATATAGAGATACTCACAGAAAGTAGAAAGGAGGGTCATTCGGTTTGAAGGGTTTTTTGAGACAGTGTAAAGAAGGAGAATAAACTTTTTATTCTGGGATGATGACTAAGGAGGCAGGTCAGCTGGGTGCTTTCTCTGCCTCTCTGAGTTTTCACTGTAGCATCTGGCTCCCAAGTCTTTATTGGTAAATCAAATGTTTGAGATTTTGTTTAAAACAACAGAATTCATCTCCTAAGTTTAATTATCCTGCATATGACACATATGTAAAACTAACACTCAAAGGAAAAAAAGGCTATCAATTTGAGAGTAAGGATACATGGAAGGGGTTGGAGGAAGGGGTCTTGGGCAGGGTATTAGGAAGGGAATGGAAGGGGAAAATTGATGCAATTATATTTTAATTAAAATGTATTGTAGAAATAATTAACTAAATTGTTTACCAGTATTTATATTAGTGTTAATTGATTGGTGGCTTTAATCCTTAACCAGCCATTATAAATGAGCACACAGACACCATGTAGATTTTAACAAGCCTTGGCCTGAATTGAGCAATCTTGGCCCATCTAAGCTAGCTCTTAATTCTATTTCTGAATAAAGCCCTGTATAATATACATAGATCCCCTAGGCTGTTTTTCTCCACACTCTACCGATGTTCCAGGTTACATGAAATTATGTTCTTTTCTCTAACCCATGGCATGTGTCTTCCTTCCTGCTCTTCATTTCTTCTCTTGCAGGCTTCTCTGTGTAAAGTGCAAGGCTCCTGTTCTAATCTCAGGAAGTCCCACCTTTCTCTACTCTTTCTGCCCAGCTAATTGGCTATCAGCAACTTCTATTAACTAATCAAGAGAATGCCTCAGAAGAGGCAGTAACCAGATCTCAGCATTGAAACCAGTCTATCAGAAGGATTAGACCTTCCCCAGCAATGTACAAACATAATAAAATGAATCTGCTCAAGTAACAAATTCTAAGACAGACAGACAGATGATAGATAACCAATCCCAAGTTCCAAAGGTTAGGTTAGGTATTTTACTAGTGTCCTGAGCCATCTGGTCTGACCCTTCTTTCTGATCATCATGATTCTGCATCTAAAGTGTGAGTGATTTGAGTATTGCATGGTAAACTGCATACTAGAGCCTATGCTAAGTGTGCTCATCTCTACCTAGCCAAAAGTCTTAATAGCTTATGTTAGCCAACTTGGGATCCTCACTTCTTAAGCTATTTCTTCTGTAGCCAACCCTTGAGGCTGCAGGTACTGCATACATTTCAGAAAAGTTTGGAGTTCCTTACTAATCTCTGTCTGCACTCTGTCCTTGGATTAGCAACCACAGAAATGTAATCCCTATGGTGATAAATAAAGGACCTGACCTATACAAAGATGAGCCAAAGACAGTCTGCATTTCTGAGAACAGATGCTCCAATTTCTCATCTATCTCAGGCATCCTGTGATGAATCCTACAATCCCATTACCAATAAACCATCCAACACTCCAGATGTGTGAAGGATTTCTTTCATTCCAACCTGACAATTTGCCCATATTCAGCACCAATAGAGCACTCTCCCTGAATAAAGAAAGAAAAGGGACTTAGGTTCTCTATTACAAAATTGAGACACTTTTCCCAGAATGAAAATTATAGGGCCTAGAAAAAATTCAATTTGTCACAATTATCTCATATTTCCTGTTGTATTCATTGTGTATTTTTAGAACTCCAAATTACAGGGTTTGATTATAAAGATGAGAAGAGCTCTCTAGACCAAAATGTGGGAGTATGAGAAAAGATCCAGAGACACCAACACACTTCAGAGAGTTAATGAACTTAAAGATAATTTTCTCAAGTAAATCTTTGGTAGAGTGCTTTTACACTGGCATGAAGAGATCAGAGACTTAGTTCCCTTGGGATCTAACACCACTTCTGGCTCTTCCAATCTTTCCCACCTCCTCTTCCACATATATCTCTGAGCTTAGGAAAGGGGTTTGATAAAGATTCCCATTTAAAGTCTTCATGCTCCCAAAGTATCTCAGTCTCTGTACATTGTCCAGTTGTGGGTCTCTGTGTTAATTCTCATCTACTCCAAGTAGAAACTTCTCTGATGAGGGTTGATCAATATGCTGATCCACAGGTATAGTGATATGTCTTAAGAAGTCAAGTTATTATTATGCTTCTTTAGCAGAATAACAGTAGTAGGTTTTTCCCTAGGAACCATGACTGATAGAGCCTCAGGCTCTTGGCCACTTTAGTAGTGTCAAGTATGGGTTCCAATTCATGGAGTGGACCTTAAATCCAATCAAAAAGTGGTTGCTTACTCTCATCGCATTTATGCCTCTGTTGTACCAGTATGTCTGGCAGGCATGTCACTGTTGTAGATTGCAGGATTTGTAGATGGGTAATAGAGAATTAGTTTTCTCTCTGGTAGTACACAAAGTATCTTTTGTTTTTTGACTTATTCAGTTGTTTTATTTGTTTGTTTTGATTTTCTTTTTTGTTTTTTTTTTTCATGTGTGTGCTTTTAGAGAGGGCAAGAACATGAAGTAAGGTGGGTAAGAAGGTAGGAAGACTCTGAGAGAAATTGGGAAGGGAAAGAACATGATCAAAATATATTAAATTTTAAATTAAAATATATTAAATTAAAATTTTTAATATTTAAAAAAAAGATCTTGGAGAATCACATTGTTTATGTTCAACTCTAGCGTTATAATCACAGGTGAGTTCACCACATGCTGTATACTGCAGTCTGCTGTCTTTAATATGAGAATAAAAATGGTCCCTGTCTCAAAATAATATTGTGAGGGCTTAGGAAGTTAATGCATTTAGGACATTCATAGAAGTGCCTTGCATATATCCACAAATGTTTTATTGTTATTATTAGTATAAAACTTTAGAAATCTGAGTGGTAAGTGGGCCACACACAAAAGGCTGGAAGATCTCAAAGTGGAAGGGAGACATTTTGGGAAAATTTAGAGCTTCAGTGGAAAAAGGTAAGAAAGAGGGTTGAGATAAAGACAACTGAAATTCATTATATACATATATAAAACCATAAAATCAAAAAAATTAAAATTCTTAACTAAAAATGTCTTTCCAAAGTGACTCCAGTTCTGAGAATGAATATCCCAAGTTTTCTTCTAACAGATATTTCATTCACAAAGTGAAGGGATTTCATAAATTTCAGAAAAGCAATGATGATAGCTTTACCATTGTAATAAATACTTAATACTTCTTTAGTAGAGATTTTTGAGAAATGTCTTAATGACATATATTAGTAGAGAAAGAAGGTAAACCTCATCATGGCAAGTAGAGAGACCCAACCCAAGAGCAACTCCAAGTTCTAACCGCAGAGGATCAGCAGGTCTTTATGGACAATTTTCTTTCATAGTAGATGCTTGCCGATGGCCTCCTCTAGAGTACTTTAGAACCAGCCACCCTGGGTTTACTTTTCTGTGAAGTCTAGCTCTCAAATCCAAAAGTCTCCTGCAGTGGGATGACATCTCATCCAGCTCTAGACCTAGACTTCTTCAGAGTTTATTCCTCTCCAAGAAGAATCAGGATATTCTTACATATGCAACTGGCTCAAGAATGTGGCTAGGATTAAAGGAAGAAAGTCGTTATTCTAAACCAATACAATGAGAAACATTTCTGAACCAAGTTTATGAAGCTCTACTTGCCAACCTTCTTACAAGTGTTCTTCATATAAGATCAAATACAAAATCTATTATGTCTTGAAACACATGTATACAAATATTTATTGCAAACAAGCTTTTCATTCTCAGGAGACACTATTACCAGCTCTAGTGTCTATTTAAAGGTCACAGTATCTAATCTATGATGGGTCCTTTAACCAGTCACATGTCCAAAGACTATTTTGTTAATTTTGGTTTCTAGATTTGTAAGATGTAAACTTCAGTGTAAGAAGACTGTGGAAATAATTAATGATAAATGTGCATAACTATTATCTCCTGAATCCTTACTATTAGGAATATCCAATCATTTGAAAGAAAAAAAGCCAAAATTGAGGGAATATCAAAGAAAAGTACTTCTCATCTAACTTCAGAATCAAAGAAATAGCTAAATGGTGTGTTTCCTATGAGTAAGTTAAATACAATGTCAGGAAAACTAAATGATAACTCATTTATCTCTAACCATCATTTCGATGCCTCCATCAAAATATCACATTTTGATATTCCACACCTGAAGCATGAACAGGTAATGCAAAGAATGTAAGAGACAGAGGCAGTGGATAAATGACTACAATGAAATAGTGTGACAACAGCTGAGCAGCTGATCACATGAGCTCACAGCAGTTGCAACAGCATGCACAAGAACATTGCTAGCTCACATAGAACAAAATCTTAGTATGGAGGAGGCAGGGAAGTGGCATGAAGGCCCATCCTTGACTTTGGACCTATAGTTAGTAGATGGCTGTTGGGAGAGCAAGGATCAGTTTTCTATAAGAATGTAGGCCCTGGTAGGTGGACCATGCTCCGGTAAATGGCCCCAAACCCAGGAATATAAGAGCCACATAAATTGACTTGGTGATGTGCTACAGAGAGAGAGAAAACACAATATTGGGCAGGATATGAAGATAAAGGTAGATCTGGGAGGAGGCATGGAGGCGGGTGGCAGGTGATCAGATCAAAACACGTGTGAAATCTTCAAAGAGCTGATACACATATTTTTAAAAGAAAATGAGAAATGATAACTAGATCCAACTGAATACTCAAAAAATACTCAGTGAATGAGTCACAACATTTCATTATATACCTCAATGTTTAAGGCCCCTGGCTCTTGTAATTTAAATGTATTTTAACATGTACTATCAGTGAACACTTGGTAGACACAAAGGGCAAGTTTTCCACATCCATTTTCCTTCTTGATAAATATTTCTAGAGAGAAATGAGAACTGGACATCTTGCATGGCATCCTTTTCTTCTTATAAAAGCCTTGATCCTTTCCACACACACACACACACACACACACACACACACACACACACACACACATTCCTAAGGTACAAGAAAACTCCTGCCAAGGCTCCATGTGCAGGTGTGAGCTGCCTTCCCAAGAAATGTTTAAATAAATAAATAAATAAACCTCAGCTTAAGAGACTATTGAACTGAGTTTCTATTGTACTTTATACAAATTTAAATTGTTTTTGTCTATGATTATTATTATTCTAGAATCTCAGTCACTGATGACCCTAGAGACATTTGATGTGGAAGATTCTTTTGGAGAACCCTCCCACATTCTCCTCCATTAACCTTGGACCTTACCTATACCCAGAGCTGGGAAAGGGTGATATGTGTTGAGCATTTATATGCTGTGGCCTGGTTTTTTAGCTGCGGTTGATTGAATAAAATGTGAGGTCTTAATCTGTGCCGGGACAATAGTGACCAGTTAATGAGAATTTGGAAAGTTAGTTGCTCCATTAGTCATTCCCGTAGATGAGAAATCTGGGACAATGGGGCTGACCACATTTTCTGTTGTGTGGACCAATATTTGGTGAATGTCACCAATGGTGACAGATGCAAAGCCTGTTTCAGAATGAAACAAAAGCTTGAGATGGAAGGGGTCAGTTTTCAAAGGCCTAATGTTTGTGTTATCTTTCTTTCCCTCCCAACTCATATCTGCATATTTGACCTTGAGTTTGAAGTCACTCTTGCATCCATCTGCTAACATTTATTCTTTCACCCAGCTATGCCTGTGAGCTGTGGGCTAGCTGAAGGAAGATGTACACTAGGACCAGGCCTTTGAGGATCCTAGTCTAGCTCCCAGTTCCAGTTACCTCCTATGTTGTCTGTCTGGCCCAACATGATTTGAGAGTCCTCCCTCAGACATTCCTGCCGCTCTGTGATTCACCTTCCTTGCCATGATAGGTGAGATCTTCAGAAACCATTCGCCAAAGCTGTTTCTGTCAGGTTTGCCCCAGTGATTTAAAAGTAGCTAGAACGACCTCCACCCTTGCTTTATTATACTGAACTCACCTCAGTCTCCTTGGCTGATTTTGGCTTTTCTTCTTAACTCAGCAGTCAAGTATTCCAAGGTGCATCCTTTGTCTTCAAGGCTCATCCTTTGCCCCTTTCTCTGCTTTCACTCATTCCTTTGGTAATTTTGTCCAGAATTACAGTCTTAAAAACTAAATCCCCACTTGTGCTTCTAATCTTCCATCTCAGCCCAGACTTCCCTCTCAGGTTTTAAACTTTCATGGTCACTGGGCTCCTCAACATTTTCACTTGGTGGCACCTCAAACCTGACATTTTTGAGAAAATTTTCTAATTCCTGATTTCTGGACATGAATACTATTTCATTACCAACTTTCCTACATCAATGACAGAAACCACATCCATCTTCTATTGCAGACTAAATATTTCCACTTCACTGACACATCTCTTTGTTCCCCTCACACCAGCCAGTCGACAATTGCAATTGTGATTTTTATTTATCCACATTATAAGTTCCTCTTGGTACCTTCATTGCCAACTCTCTTGGTCAAGACCCTATCACCTTTTCCCAGAATTGCTACAAT
The DNA here is from genome assembly GCA_907164525.1 of Lophiomys imhausi. Taxonomy (NCBI): domain Eukaryota; kingdom Metazoa; phylum Chordata; class Mammalia; order Rodentia; family Muridae; genus Lophiomys; species Lophiomys imhausi. The sequence goes on along the minus strand of CAJQZJ010006256.1, from coordinate 641,181 downwards.
ATTCTAATATAGTACTCAAGTAAAAGTTCTGCAGAGAGCCATTCATAGATATTTTCTACTTTTTAAACCACGCAATCATTGGGACACTTCTCTGTTGCTCTAATGAAACGTCCATAGTGTTCTGATCAAAGTCTATTCACAAAGAACAGCAAAACATATGGATCACAAGTTAACAGTTGTGCCAATTCAACTCCTCCCCTTGCTTCCATCTCTACCTAAACATCTTTTCTCAGCACGTCAGCCATCAGAGGTCACATGATGGCAATCCCTGTCTCAAAACTGCAGCACCTCCTGTTCTCACTCAGAGTAAAAGTCCTTTCAGTGACCAAGATCTAATGTTACAACCCCATGCACAACCTTGCATCTTGCACCTTACTACATCCTCTCCCCTGTGCTCTCTGCCACAGCCTTGCTCACCTTCCTGCTGTTTCACAAGACTAAGGACATTTGCACTGGCTGTTCTCTTTTCCCAGATTGCCACATAGCTCATGACTTGATCTTCTTGCCACATATGCCCTTCAGTGAAGCCAATACTGACCACTATTTGACATTATAATCTTCTCCCACTATGCTCACCTGCCTTTGTTCTATTTTGTTTTACAAAACTTTACCACATGATAGATTGAAATGATATATGTCGGTTTATTCATTGCTTCTCATTGTCACCTAGAATTTAAGCTCAAAAGAGCCAAGGGGGTTGTTTTAGTCTGAGATTTTAGAGCAGTAGCTTCACATAACAAGCACTCAAAAATGTGTTGAATGAGTCTTTGTAAACCAATTAAAGTCCCAGAGACAGAGTGAGTTCATTTTTTCTCTGTATTAACTCTTTGTCCAGTGCTTTTTATTATAAATCATTATTATTTATGTATCAGTCTTTCTTAACCCTAAGCCATGATCTTCTTAGACATTTTTACATGTTTCTTGGCAGAAATAAGTATAATGTCTTTTATGTAGCAAAAGATCAAATCATGCCAGCATAAAGGTGCTGAATACATAGATTTCTATGACATCAAATTACCAACTCTGCAAATTAGTTATTGTTTCAAAAGTCATCCACCTCTACCCTAAGTATCTGTATATAAACACTCACTAATTGAGATAATTTGAAACCATTTCATCCACATATTTGCTTAATTAGCCTGCGGTGGCCTCTGCAGAAACCCTGGCCTGTGATGATTATATGGCATGGACACCAAAGCATCAAAGAGTCAGCTGGAGTTAAGGAAAGCAATAACACAACTGGTTTTAATTACTCCTGACAGGCAGCTGAATCTGTCAGAGAGAGGGCTTCTCCTCAATACATCACTCAAAAAGGCCAGTTAGAGAAAATGATGGAGAGAGAAAGGAAGACAGGAGACGAGTGTGTCCCTAATGCAGAGCAGATCACCTTTTTACATGGGTGACCTTATTCATTTCTTTATTTTTATGATAATCTGAAATCATTAACACTACTGGCTCCTAAAGTGCTTCTAGGCTGGTTCTTACCGGTGTTTCTCAGGTTCTCCATAGAGGAAGCGGGTAATGATTACAACCTCTCATGAATCACCATATAAACTGAGGGGTTTTCCAAAGCTCATTCAGAATTGCAAATATGTTTGCAATTAATTTACTTATGGCATAGAATCAAGCACCTTCTACTTCCATTCAATATTCAGAGCTAGATTAATTTCATCTATAACCTTATTTTCTTGCCCATGTTGTTAGAACAAAACCAATGATGATTAGGGTGGTGTTCTTTGATTCAGCCTACACATGATCTTAACAGATCTCTTTCTTGTCAGGTCACAGTCACCAATGAAACTATGGCTTGGCCACATCTTTAGGTCGAGCCCTCTGAGATACTGACACAGAAAGTAAGAACACTGCCCTAATTAGGCAGCATTTTTGTCTCAGGATCTAATCTTGCTATAGTTTCTCCTTTGCCTGATTTCCGAGCTCAAGACTTTCTTATTTCAGGTACTTTCTGGTTCTTGTCACTTCCATTATTTAATTAGCACTTTGGCTAGCCTTGCATATCTTAGTGCTTTTGAAATTTTAGGAGCCCTTAATTGTCCCTGCTTTTTTGTCCTGGTTCCTGTTTGCTACTTGCAGAAAACCTAGATTGCCTTTACCCTTCCCACTTTTAACATCACCTTGCATGCTTTCAGTAAGAGCTTTGTATTCCTGTTGTGTACTAAAGGCCTTTGGTCAAGACTGAGACTCTAGCCATGAATATCTCTTCAAAGAGCTCAGAATCTAAGAAGAAAAGCTAAGCAAACAGCTACCTGTGGACACCACGGTGAAGCAATATGGCAAAGTAATGTAGAGCACAGAATGGGTACAGCCCAGCCACTGGAGGAGGTGTGAAAAAAGCTTTTTGCTTTGTTTTGGGTTTTTGTTGTGTTTTGTTTTTTGTTTTTTGTTTTCTAGAAATCAACAACACCTAAGCATTTTGGGACAGATGATGAAAACTAATTCAATCTATTAGATGGTAAAGAACTGACATCTGTAAATGCCCTAAACTAGACATCATGAGTCACTCAGGGCATTGCAAATAGATGCAACTGTGGACTAGGGTAAAATGGGTTGGAGAGGGAAGCCAATGCACGATAATGAGGCTGCAAATTCATGCTGTGAGTGTGAGTGGGGTATCACTGGAAGATTATGTGTGGGATCATCAGATTATACTTCAGAATAATTGGCATCCATGTGGGAAAAGTCCCTACTCTGTGGGTCCTTCCATGTCAGTGCCGGCAAACAAAACTGGTTTCTAGAATCAGTTAAATAACTTATTAAATGGTTGCAAATAATCTCATCCCACTTCATAGAAACAAACTCTGATGGAGATGGAACTGGAAAACTTCTACTGATGAACTTCCCTGCTTGATTTGGAGGCAGCTGCCCTATGAGGTGGGATTTGAGAACTAAAGTAAACTCTCAATTAGACCACTGGTTTCCAGATGTGCTGATAAACACAGGCAGCCTGTTTAGATTGGTTCCTTTGACTGGAAGAGTTGACCTGGGTGTCACAGGAAGTGTCTTCCTTCTGCTGGCTCTATTATACTGACGAGACCAGAAAAAAAAAAAATTCCTTGCTTACAACCTCCAAAATAATCTTCCACTTATTTCTTTCAGAAACATATGTAAATTTTAACAGAACCTATTATGACCACTTAATCTGGCTTGCAATTCCCTCAAGATGCTATTTTGTCGTTGTTGTTTTTTGTTTGTTTTGTTTTCTTGTTGTTACCTTGTGCCTGTTACTAACAATATATAGGGCTGCTAGTGATAATGCTTACCTTCAATTTTTTTTTCATGAAGGACACAAAGAATTCAGGAATTTTTGAAGGATAATACAAATTTGAAGAGTTTTTAAGCAGAATGATTAATGATTTCCTTCAGCAAGAGAAAGGGGACTGGTTAGTTTACTATCAACCTCAAAGCCTCCAAAGAGGTAATGATTATGGAAAAGTAGAAGTTAAGAGATAAAGGAATTAAAGATGCTGGTATAAAAGAAATCCCTTGAATCAGTCTCAAAAAAAAAAAAAAGATACTGATAATTTGTCCCAAAACTTATGAAGGGTGAAACCCAAGTTTTGTTGTACTCTGTAACAATTTTACTCTTTGACTTCATTCTGATCTCTAACTTGAGTTTTGTTATATCATCTTAGAGCACATTCATGGCTAATGTATCAAGGACAGAAATGATGCAATTTTTTGACAGACTAAAAATCCCAAGGTAATGCTGCATTTATAAGCATATTATAACAAGTCTAACATTCTAGAGCTATGGCTTTAAAAATACAGCCTTTGTGGTGTTATATAGACAAGCAGTAGGTCTTTTTCATTTAAATTGGTTCTTTGAATTTCAGGGACAAAACATATCTCTGTGTGTAAAAAATTATATAGCTAATAAGTTATTTAATAGCATTTAGATTATTGTTGCTTGTTCGGCAGCCTTTAATTCTTATCCCGCCATTAGAAATGAGCATACAGAGACCGCATGGATTTTCACAAGCCTTGGCCTGAGTTGTGCAATCTTAGCCCATCTAAGCTAGCTCATAATTCTATTACACAAATATGACCCCATATATACATACGTCCCCTTGGACTGCCATTCTCCATGGTATGCTGATGTTCCTGGCCATGTAGAATGAGGCTCTTTTTTCTAACCCATGGTGTGTGCCTCCTTCCTGCTGCTCCTGGCTGGAATTCCTTCTTCTTCCTGCTGCTGGCTGGATTGCTTTAGTCCTCTCCTAAAGCGCAGGCTTCCTGCTCTAATCTCAGGAAGTCCCACCTTTCTCTGTCTTTGCCCAATCTCAGGCCTTGGCATTTTATTTAACCAATCAGAGACAATGTAAGTAACAGACAGCAAGCAGGACCAATTAATTAACATTTATAATGCTTAACACTACCCCAACAATTCCCTCCTTTTGTCTAAAAAAAGGCTAATTTTTTAACTCATATAGTAAAAACAATAAGAACAGATATGAAGCAATCAAGAAAACCATATATAAAAGTTATGCACATAATGTTTAGCCTATTTGTATCAGGCATCTTGAAGAAAAAAATCATCTAGCTTGGTGTGTCTAAAGTTCTGAACCTAAATAATTTCTTTCATATCCTATATTTATAAACCTAAAGATTTTATTTAGACTTGAAAATATCCTTTTAAATCCTAAACAACTCAAGTTCAATTGAAATTTTATAACTATTGTGCCTTCAACCCCATCAAAGACATAAGAAGGGATAAAGTTATTATTTGAGTCAATAGGAAGCATAGGGGAGCAGCTTCCAAAAAGAAGTATGACAGTTTGTTGCCTAGACAGTCCCAAATATCTCTTTATATTGTTGGAGCATCATCTTCAGCCTTCTGGCCAAGCATTTTTCACAGACTAAATTGTGCAGCAGGAAATAAGGATTTTCCCATTCTGTCTCTGCAGAATTAGGACATCGACTTACCTGTATTTAAGCTCTGGTCCATCTTTGGACTGTATATAGTCTGTTGAGAGAGCAGGGGCATTTTTGCCCAAGAGGAATTATCTCCTGATGGGAGATTTCTTTTTGATGCTCATTGTCTTCTTCCAAGTCAAATAGAAGCTGTCAAGAGCTGACTGTCTTAAGTCAAACAATTCTTAAAATAATAAAAATATCTTTAAATGCCATTTTCTGTATGCCTCTGAGGGTTTTGAAGACATCTATCAATTTTTTTATAAATCTACCTATCATCTATTTCTAACTATCTATGAACAAACTATATTTTAATCCATTTATTATCTGTTTAACCTAGTATTTGACATGACCAGGAGCTTGACTGGCCAGTCAATTTGTATTATCCAGACTCCTAAATAGATTGCAATAGCAACCCATAAAAGGATCGGAAGTAAACCTATACTTTTAAATGATTTGTACAGGCACAATACCTTATAAAAGAGTTGAAGTATACATATTATGTGTCAAAATATAAAATTCTATGCTAATGAATCAAACTTAATCTTATTTTTGTATCAATATACAAAATTCTATACCAATGTATGAAAAGATAACCTTATTTGAGGAATAACAATAGTTTTGAGTTTCAGAGAAGATTCAATAATCTATCCTTATATCTTATCATTTCTATATTATAAAAATATATTCCCCCTCTTTTTCTTTTCAAGTCTTTTCCCACTATATAAGAGAGAAAGAAGGATAGGGAAAAGAAAAAGAGATCTCCAAGTCTAACTTAATATACCTTGCTTAACAAGACCATATAACAATTTGTAACCATTACCTCTAAACAATATTTATAACACATCAAATCATCCACCTCATTTTTTGGGAATGGGACGTCGCTCTCTTAAAACTGCTTCCTGCTGAATTGGGATGCAGAAAACCTGTTTAGGTGCCCAAATAAAATGTAAAACAAATGGTTAAGCAAGTAAATTGTAACATTTGTTGTCCAGTCTCTATGTGCTCAGCAATTTGAATGTTCTGAGAAATTTGTAGTTTAAAGCTGGACTTTGGTACAAAAGTTCAGTCCTTGAGGCTGGGCCATCTCAGCAAGCTGTTTGAAGTTGTTCTTGATGCAGATTTTTGAAGAAACAGCTATTGAGGCAGTCTATGAGGCTGTATTATCTGGCTTACTTGTCTTTTCTTCTTTGGAATCTGGTCCGGTTCTGAAAATATATAATTTCTCACAAGTAACATATAGTTCTGCAATTACCAAAATGCCTTGGATGTGCGGAATGCACAAATCAATTAAGGAATATTTTCTGTTCTTTGAACAGCAGAAAGACATTTGCAAGTCTCCATTCATGTCATATAAAAACATGAGATATAATAGTATTACATATATATACTATATATAATCTATTTTAATTGAAAATACAGCATAAGACTGTATGGAGTTTAAGTATTCTCCTCAACAGTTGACATATATTTATTAATTGATTAAAACAGGTTTATTCTATGTTGTTCTGGCTTTTTGTACATTAGGTTGGCCTCAAACTCAAAAGAACCAATCTATCTCTGTCTTTGTCTCCCTTGTTTTGGGATCAAAGTTTTGCATTTATATATTTTTTCTTTCCTTTTCTCCTTTCTTTGGAGATTTAGTTTCTATGTGGATATATCTATCCTTATTGAGACAGGTTTTCTCTTTGTAGCTTGGGCTGTCTTGATTTGCTCTGTAGAGCTCTGTAGACTCAGATTGGCCTTGAACACACACGGAACCTGTTCTTCCCTTGTCTCCCAAGTTTTGGGATCAAGGTATAAACTTAAATAATTGAATTACCCTTATTAAACAATAACATTAATTAAATCATTTTTTGTATTAGTTTGAGTTCCAATTCTCCCATGGAAGCTCCATTCTTAAGGAGATTAGTGTAAAATAGCATTTCAGCTTTTCTTAACTGTTGTCTGTGGGAGGCATGCAGTTTGCATGTTCCCAAGCCTAACTCTGGGTTCTTACATTGGTTAACAGAATATATCTCTTTCTCTCTTTTTTTTTTCTTTTTTCTGGAGACAGGATTTATCTGTGTATCCTTGTCCTGGACTCACTTTGCACACCAGGCTATCCTTGAACTCATAGAGATTAGCCTGCTTCTGCCTCCAAAATTCTGGGATTAAAGGCATGCAACACCACACCCAGAGATTAATATATCTCCTTCAGGGCAAAATGTCTCTTGAAGCCAGTTCTCCAGTGGGAGCCCCACAACTAAGGAGACTGGCTTGTGAGCCTTTCTCTTTATGTACATTTAAGATTATGTGCATTTATCCATTAGATCAGTAAGGACATTATTAAATTTAACTTAAAGAAAAAAATGTGTCATTTTTGAATTCTAGACTGTCTTTAGCAAGCAATCTTATCTTCTCAGCAGAGTTCCTGCCCTGCCTTCATTGTTCAAACCAGGCTGTTCTGGAATCCAGAGATCTGCCTGTTTCTTCCTCTAGTGTGATGGGATTAAGGGATTAAGGGTGTGTGCTAGTACCACCCTGCTCAAATGTTTCACTTAAATCCCAGATTTTATTAACTCTGTAACCTTGAGAGCAACTTTGAACTGTAGTGACAATTCAAAATCTCCCCAAAATCTTCAAAAATCTCTTATGTTTTAGCAATGCCAAACCAGAAAAATATCCTTTCTACTGCCCAATATAAGAAAATCAAAGACATCTAAATAAAAACCAAGCAAAGAAACAACATTCCAAAAGCCTTGGCATGTCTAACCATGCCATCCCATGCTGCAATTAAAGCTTTGTTCATTATTCCTTAGAGTCTAGTTTTGGCTGCATTTCATTGGCGGCCCTATACCAGAAACTCCTGACAGGCACCTAGTACCCAGGGAGCTCTTAGTTCCAGCTGCCATCAATTTTCTATTATTTATCAGGAAAGGCCACCCTCTTTCCTTCATTATCATAGTTGGCAATTTAGCATTCCATCTGTAAATTCTTTCCTTCAAGACTAACCTAGTCTGAACTTTCTCAAAAACGATACACAGAACCACAATTGTCAGGGTAAAAATCATTTGCATGCTAAGAGGAACAAACTCAATTGGAACACAAAAGTATTGAGGCATTATTAATTCTTCCATTTTTAATCTAGGCAATTATTTCCACTCTCAAATTCTGCTTAGAAGGCTGCCAGCTTTTTAGTACGTAAGGAGAGCTAAACCGCAGCTCTCTGCCTTTGCTGCCAGCAACAGCTATTGTTAAGGTAGCCGCACCTTTGAAATGCATATGAGTTCGGTTCCCTGCTCTTGGAAACCGGCTTTCAACCGGGCCTTCTCACACTGTAAGCATGGATTCTAATTGCCCCACGTTGGACACCATATGTAAAAAATTATATAGCTAATAAGTTATTTAACAGCATTTAGATTATTGTTACTTGTTCGGCAGCCTTTAATCCTTATCCTGCCATTAGAAATGAGCATACAGAGACCGCATGGATTTTCACAAGCCTTGGCCTGAGTTGTGCAATCTTAGCCCATCTAAGCTAGCTCATAATTCTATTACACAAATATGACCCCATATATACATACATCCCCTTGGACTGCCATTCTCCATGGTATGCTGATGTTCCTGGCCATGTAGAATGAGGCTCTTTTTTCTAACCCATGGTGTGTGCCTCCTTCCTGCTGCTCCTGGCTGGAATTCCTTCTTCTTCCTGCTGCTGGCTGGATTGCTTTAGTACTCTCCTAAAGCGCAGGCTTCCTGCTCTAATCTCAGGAAGTCCCACCTTTCTCTGTCTTTGCCCAATCTCAGGCCTTGGCATTTTATTTAACCAATCAGAGACAATGTAAGTAACAGACAGCAAGCAGGACCAATTAATTAACATTTAGAATGCTTAACACTACCCCACCATCTGTGCTTCATCATAAAGGTGCTGAAGTGTTTTGAAGACAAGATAGTCATATTTAAACACTGTGCTAAGGGAAGGAGGGGGAAAACTATGTTCTAGAAGTAAATAATACTTTTTTAAGAAAAGAGTTAATAAGCTTAAAAAATATAATAAAAATACAATATAAGATTTTCAAACTATAATTTACCAAAGGTATACTTGCCTTACTGGCATGAAAGTAAAATGGCCTTAATTTCAGATTAGAATGTTAGACTGCAGGTGGCCACATAGATTACACAAACTTGATAGCAGCTTAAAAGTTTTTGTTTAGATGTATAGGATATTTTCATGGTTTGGCATTAAAAAGCAGGTAACAGATTTAAAATACTGTAAATAAATTAAAGGTGACTGCTGTTCAACCTGGTTTTCTAAACATCCAAGAGTTGAAAAAACTTGGAGCTAAGGTAAAATACATGAAATGCATGGTGTTAACCCATACCTTTAACTCCAGCAGACAGGAGGATCACTATAGAGTTAGTTGTCTTATAAATTTTAGAGTTACAAGGAACAAGGTGGTGATGGTGCACACCCTTAATCCCATCATTTGAGAAGAATACAGCCTTAATCCCAACACACTAGAGACAGAAACTGGCAGATCTCAGAGCTCCACGTCAGACTGACACAAAACAAGCTCTAAATAGAGAAAAACTTTGATCCAGGGGGTGGTGGAGCACATCTTTAATCCCATCAATTGGGAACGACATGTCTTTGATCCCAGTACTTAGAATGCAGAGACAGACACATAGGATTTGGAAGGATTTAAGTTTAAAAGCTACTTACAAAAGACATGCTGAAATTCAAACAAATTGTCCTTTGAGGTCTCAAAATATATACACTAAAGTTTTGTTGAGCTCCAAAATATCAAAATAATTTCTTCTTTAATCTGAATTGAAAGATAATACTTTTTATATTGTCAAAAAACCAAATTCGCTCCAGGAAAAATAGTACCTGACACCTCACCCAAAAATAATGTAGTGTCCCAGAGTTAGGATTAGGACAGGGCTCTATTCTTATCTTTCCAGGAGATCTAAAGCATCCATCCAAGGAATCCAGGGACAACTGGACAACAGAAACCTCAGAAGAAAACAGATCAGACACCAAAGAAGATAACTAGCCCAGACGATCCAGCCTTGCAGACTTCCTTAATAGCTGTTTCCTCAAAAGTCAACAACCACAACAACTCAAAATCGCTAAGATTGTTCAGTTCCACAGAATGCTCCAGCCAGAACGTCAGTAAAGCCCTGAAGTTCAGCTTCTGTCTACAAACTTCTTAGGATATTTAAATAGCTGATCACAAAAGGACTGAACATCAAATGATTCTATTAACATTTTAACCATTTTTCCATTCTTATTTGGGCCCCAAACAGGTCTACTATGTCCCAAATCAGCAGTAAGTCTTTTTAAGAGAGGGACATCCCATCCACAGAAGGCGGGAGGGTGATTTCCCCCCCTTTGGTCATTTGATGGATAATAGAAAATCTTGTTATTTAGGGGAAGAAATTACAAGCTGTTAAATGGGTTTTGGAAGTTAGACCCAGGGACTTCTCTCTTCTTCTTTTCTGTATCCTTCTTTCTCTACTATGTAGGAATGAACAGACTTGAAAAAAAATGGGACATGGAAATAGTATAGGAAAGATCAAGTGAAAAGGACAGATTATTGAATATGCACTTATACCTTTGTATATTGATACATAATTAATATTATATTTGGCTAAATTGGTATTGAGCTTTGTATATTAATGCAAAATTAATATTGTATTGGGCTATATCGGTATTGATCTTTGTATATTGATGCAAAATTAAGATTATATTTGGCCACAATGATATTGACCCTTGTATATTGATGCAAAATTAAGATTGTATTGGGCTACTTAGGTATTGATCTTTGTATATTGATACAAAATTAAGATTATATTTAGCCACATTGGTATTGATCTTTGAATATTGATACAAAATTAAGGGCAACGCTTCTTAAAGGTATTGTACCTAGTAATGCTTAAAAATGAAATGTGAAATTTTGACCTTTTGCTACCAACTGTCATACACTGTTTAGGATAATTAAGAAATGCAAATTAATAGTCATGCAAGCTTGTCATTTTGTTAGGTACTATGACAGTTTATCACAGTTATTTTCCAAGCTACTCAGAAATCAAGGTGCTAAGAGACAAGCAACATTTGCTTATCTAAATATAAGAGATAGATAGGGCATCTTCAAAAACCTTGAGAGATCTGCAGAATATGGCATTCAAAGATGTTTTCTTAAGATTTTTTTTTATATCGAGACATGTCAGCTCCTGACAGCACCCCTTATTCTACTCCAAGTAGAAGATGAGCATCGAAGAATCTCTAGTGGGAGATGGCTGAATTAGTGGCAAGCCTATCTCTTGGCAAGAAAAACCCCTTGCTTCAACTGTAGACAGAATGCTGTCCAAAAAGGACAAAACTTGGAAGCAGGTAAGTCAACAGCCTAGCTCTGCCAAGACAAGGTAGGCAAGTCCTTCATAATTCCTGCTCTACAATCAATGTCTGTCAGAGAAACGGGGCCAAACAGCTGAAGATTGATGCTGTAATGTATGGAGAGAAAATGGGAACTGTCCAGGCAGCCATTGGTATGTCATTTCTTAGTTTTGGAAGCTGCAGGCCCTGCACTTCCTATATAATCATATATTTATCCCTCTCAGGTCTCTGAGGTGGTTGAAGAATAGATAGCTAGAGTCTCATAGTTAAATTTTGAGTTGTTTAGGAATCAAGAGGGTGTTTTGGATCTAAGAAGATGTTTTTAAAATTGTGATGCAAGTTAGTATGAAAGCTGAGTTAGATATAGAACTTTAAACTCATGGAGATGGTTAGATAGTAGAATGTTAAAGTCAGGTCCCAAATACATATGGACTGGACATTGGGAATGTATGCTAATCCATATAACTCTCATAATTGTGGCCTATTTATTTCTGTTGTTTTGTATTGTATTTATTGTTATAAGAGAAAGAACCATTTGTTGGACTGAAAGGGGAAGCTGTTGGGGGGGAAAAGATATACCTTAAACTTAAAGGGGGGGAGAGGTTGGGGGGTTGAGAGGGAAGAGGGTGGGAGGGTGAGACTGGAGGGGGGAGTAGGGTGGGGATTGTTATTGAGATGTAACTTGAAGAAATAAAAAATAAATTATAAAAAAACCTGAATTTCATTTTTCTTTTTGATAGATTGTAGATTATTTTATGTAAGCAAATGCCTTTTCTGAGTCCAGTTAAGTCAGTACTTAAGCAGCCTTTTATTTGCCTATTTCTTTTGATGATTCTCTCTCAAGATACATTCATTTTATTCAAGGAATGGAGACCAGATGCAAAGAAGCAAAGAAACAAAGAAGAAAGCACTGTTGAAAGCCACTGGCTAAAATTAGATCATTGACAACATTTACTTATATGGTTGAGGTTAAATTTCACTGTATAACATTTTCTCCTGAAAGGAGACACTTCCACATCATGGTAATGCCAGCATCAGCTACTAGATTACATCCGTATTTCATCATTGGTAGTAAAACTAACCCAAAATAGAAAGGGCAATCATATGCTTTTTCTGTCAAAATAAGGGCCAAAGACAAAATTAATAGACTTATTTTCATAAGATTATTTGACTAGTACCTTCTTAGTGAGGTGGAGATATTTGCCCAAGAGAAGCTGTTACAGCAAAGAGGAAGAAAGTGTAAGATAGCTGCTATAAGGACAGGAAAGGGGGTCTAGAACTTTTTACTCCATTCTGTATTTGATTGTCCATACAAATCAGTGACCAACACAGGCTATAATTTGTGAGCATTGTTTCTTTTTCGGATCTTCATAGACACACTCGTACGGTGCAGGTTTAAACAAACACATTATTAGAGGACTTTCTTGGTGTTTTTCTCCATCTCTCAGAAAATCCACAGCATCTGTGACTGTCTCATTGCAGTAATTACACATCAAAATGTACACACATCACCGTATGTGTATTATATTAGCAACAGTTTGTAGATACTACATCATCAATCATTCTAGATATGTATCAAATCCCTTCTTTCCATATCTGTCTGCATCACATAGGGCACTTGGATATGTATCCAGTCCTAAAGCATCACTGTCCTGTTTGGTTGTTCATTCCCACTGCTGCACTGTGCAGTGCAAACATCCACACTGGAACACACTGCTCTGGGAAACCTTCTTGCTTCTCCTGGCCCAGAACCACCAGTCCACTCTTCCCAATAAGGCTTCGAAGGATGTCCATGTCCCGAGTCACACTGCTGTCAGACAGGTCGAAGATACACCCTTCACGTGCTACATTGTCCTTCAGTATGATAACACCATTTTCTTTTAGGCCATCTCGACACCGGGAAAGAAATGCAAGAAGGTCCTTATCAGTCAGGTACCCTGCAAGTGGGCCCAGATTGGTAGAGAAACAGGGGCAGGAGGGAGGTGAGTTGGAAAGAAAACAAGGCTAAGAATCAAGACACTGTCATCTGTATACTCACACAAATTGGTTAATAGCTTGAGCTGTTTTAGTTCCAAGAGACTTTGAAATCTTAGATAAAAATAAACTTTTAAAAAATCCTCTTTTAGGGATTTTAATGCCTTGTCTTTATTTCATGCTATCTGGACTATGTACTTAATAGGCACAAGACATGACTGCCCCTCCCAGGAGCCATTTCATGTCTTGTACAACATAATCACTTTGTGGGATGTGGTGTGGTGTGGTGTGTGTGTGTGTGTGTGTGTGTGTGTGCGCACACTCGCCACCACAATATAATTCATTGCTGTTTCATTTCCTAGGGATTTAAGTCTCAGAACATTCAATTCTACCAATAAATAATGCGGATTAACCATTTATGGGCCCAGTTTTTAAGAATTTTCAGACATTCACATTTCTGCAAAGATAAAGGTTGTTCCCAAGTTCCTAGGGATAAGAATTGCCAGGCTTGTACAGCAATGTTAGAAGAACTCTGGGGGATCAGAGTTGTTGGGAGTTCACATGACAGCTAGAGCTAACAAAAAGTGCTCTAAGTGCACCTATAGCTTCATCTCCCCATTGTGCCCTTGTTAGTCCCAAGTGTCATCTTTCCTAGCTGGGAAATGGAAAAGGGCAGAATCTATGCCATGCAAGACTGACCTGAGACCCATTGGATCCAGATGACATCATATCTCCCTAAGTGGGGCGTGAACTCCTGCAGGCTGTAGCAGTGGTAGTTTTCAACTTTGTCTTCGTTAACCCGCAAGTAGCTCTGGGCTTCCAGGAGGAAGGATTCCATCATGTCCACCAGTTCAACACTGCTGAAAACAGGCAACAAGACGTGCTTGCTGACCCTTCCTATTCCAGAACCGCAGTCCAAGGCGCAGCCAGTTCCCGCTCTCCCTGGCCCCTGCAGAAAGATACCTTGTGGACCACTTCAAGTACAGAGACTCACCTCGAGTCTTGGGCCTTACAATTACTTCTTCTAATCAAAAGTTTGTTTGGCTCACTTTTATACTATAAGATGTTCCATTTATGTGTGTGATTCAATATGTTTGTACAAATAAATGTTTATGATAAATATCTATTATCATATTCATAAAAAGAACATTTCATTATTTTTCCCAAAAGCCAAATATTTATAATTCTTTGTTGTGCCAAATTTAACTCTTTAAAATAATAATCACAAACTATTATCTTATCTTCTAATACAGAGTAAGTTTCTCCAAGAAATGAGCCAGGGAGAGCTCTATGGAGACATAGTTTTGATGAGCATGGCAGTTAGATGAACATATACAATAGGTTATTACTTTGAAAGAAATGGGAAAGTGGGGTAGAGCCTATCAGTGAGTTTTGATGAGTTTCAAAATTATACCAAACATGCCCTTCATGGAGACTTTCAAATTCACATTGGGATGATTTAAATCTTAGTTTTTCTAAGCTGGGTTTGGAGGTACTCAGATTCATCTACTCTTTTTCTATGGGTGGTAAAACTTGAGACCCAGGTTGAGGAATAGCCATTGTCCAACTACCTGTCTCACTAGACTGTATTGTAAATGGAGTTCTGGCAACACACCACACATCCACCTGGATAAAGGGTAGCTTCTTCAGTCTCTTTGTCTCCTACCAGAAACTATATGTTTACTGGAAAAAAAAACCAACTTTAAGTAAGGCTATGCATTAAATTAACTAAGAAGGGAGATGGGGAGGTGCTGAATATGGAGAAATTAGCTAATATAAACATTCTTAAACTTGTTTCTATACAATTAAAGAAAAGTTTTGGATTTATGAAGACAGACTCAGCTGGTCTAAATTAGTTAGTCATGATTGGGATGGCTGCTGAATATGTTCGTGCTAGAAATTACAGTAACAGGATACTTGGAGTTAACAATCAAGATCTTACGGACAAAGCCTACTCTTGATTTCTCAGGAACTAAGGATGAAAAATACAGTTGGCTAAGGATCAAAGGTAAGCATAGGCAGAAGGAAACATCAAAAAATTTGCCTCCCAGTATGTCTAAGGGGGCTTCCCTTATGCTAGAAAGGTACAATGACAACAAAAGGAAAAGGGGGGCAATTATCATGTCTTTTCAAATGGAGTAAAGGCCATCATAATAAATGAGTATTTATATGCTGCATGCTCTTTATATCCAAGTAATTACAATAATCAGGAAAACCTTTGTAAGACGATGATGGTGGTTTCCATTTTGGAGACGAGAAAACTCCATTTTCTAATATTCCATAGCTAAAAGCAGAACTAGAATTTGAGTGGGAGCCATCAGAGGCAAACCCACTCTGCATTAGGAAAGACTCCTACAGCGCTAACTCTGACTCCTTCAGTAGGGGCTTCCTAAAGTGGTATATTCAAAGGGATTCAGATGCTTCATTCAGATTCAGCAGGAAATGCATTCATGATTGACGGGTGATTTCTGCCCTGAGCCTGAGAGGGGAAGCAGTAGGACAGTGCCATAAGCTTGCTGTCGCCACCTTCCCTGCGCTGCCTTCCTTGTTCACGTCAATTGCAGCACAAACACCACTGATTTAAAGTCTCGTGAAGATCACAATCTTTCACATAAAATCAGAAACATGAAAGGAGAGAAAGGAGTGATTATTATAAGTTATCAGCAAGAACTTCAACAGAAATTGGTGTGTTCAATAAGACATTCTCATTAAAGATGTTTCCTGGCATGGCTTGACTCTGAGCAGTCCTATTGCTCATGTTGATCTCATTAGTGCAACAAGTGGCTGTAGAAGTAGAACCATGGAATAACAGAGCTAAGAGGATGTAAGATTGAAATCGCTGAACACGTTTTTGTTCAATGATCAGATAATATGAAGCTGGTAACTGAAGGGGCCTTGCCCTCTCAGCCTTCTCATCACTCTTCAAGGGATCCCTTAGAGGATGTCAGCAGAAGCCTAGGGCTTTTAAGTAAATAATATTCAATCTATCTGCATTTTATACAAGCAAGCTGAGGTCAAGGAGATGAAATGTTGGAGCTAGAACTCCCTGAAACAGTGGTTCTCAACCTTCCTAACACTGTGATACTTTAATACAGTTCCTCATTGTTGTAATTACTTCCAACATAAAATTATTGCTTCATTGCTACCTCATAACTCTAACTTTGCTACTGTTATGAATTGTAATATAAATGCCTGCTATACAGGAGCTCTGATAGGGGTCGTGACCCACAGGTTAAGAACCAGTGCTCTGGATGCTTCTCAACCTCTTCTATTATGTCTAGTCGATTCAGGTGTGGGATGTTTGGCTACAGCTATCCTTGAAACTGCCGTTAAACAGACACAAATGATCCTTTCACTCAGGTACTACAAAGCTCCAGGCTCTCTGCCCATTGCTTGTTGCTCTGTTCAGTTTTGTCCTGCATGGTTGGTGCTACTTCCCCTGTCCTGGCGCTGTTGCTCTATCACTCTATTTCTGCCTGTCACTCAAAAGCAACACCTCTGAGAAGGGATATTTTAAAGGCTGATCTGAGAATCGGCCCTCACCTCTTGGGCATGATGACAGGAGAAGCCGTGAATGGACTGAAACTGGATACCCTTGACAAATGTGAGAACTGTCTCGCACAATGTGTGATTTTAAACCAAGATGACTTGTTTTTTCATTTTCACTCATTGTGTTATCTTCATGTTTAAGACTGTGTATAAAACAGTTAAAGCACTTTTACTTGTTCTGGTTTTGTTTTAACATGCCTAGTTGTTTTATTTTGCCTAGCATTATGTAAGTGTAATGTAAGTGCTTTGTGGCGCTGGGTAACAGTCATGACACACAAATCAAATCTCATCATTTTAGTCATTCAGTGCCTGACAGATAGCCAAGAAACACATGCATCAAATACCAAATCCTTCTTATGTATTACAGTTTTATCCTATTAGTTATCAGAGGCATGCTGCCGTCGTCTTGGTACTATTTGTGGATTGCCCAAAGCAAATACATTTGCAACTACATTAAGCAGCTTTTCCCTCTGTCCCCTGACACTGCATGTTGAAAGAAAGCAAAGCTTTAAATTAAACAGTCTGCCTTTCCCCAATTGACACAAGAATAAATCATGTCAGATACTCATATCCCCTAAGTCCTTCTTTCTTGACCTAGATACTAATTTAGCAGCTATTAAGGTCAAAGTACCAACACATCATCCGTTTCAGCAGATTGCTTTGTCTTAGTTCAAGGTCACAGCTTTATAACGAGCCTTGTCTAGTAAGAAGGGCCCTTGTATTTGTTTGAAAAGAGCAGCCGGCCTCTTTTCCAGCATAAATATGAAAGCACACAATGTTTCCTTTCCCAGGTCCAGAGGCATGCCTCTGGGCTCTGTCTGAGTAGAATCCCCATGGTCAGCTTGGCATTCCTCACGGAGTGACAAGACAGCTGGATTACTAGCTAGGCTTCTGAAATGCCTTGGGATCAAAGTCGACCTCACCATGAGGCAAGCAGGAGGAACTGTTTAGGCCAGAGTAGATGAGAGTTGAGGTCTACAGTCTGTGAGAAAAAAAAAAGGGGGGGGTGATTTTTCTTCTTCATGAAACAAATGGGGGAAAAATGTCTTGGTTGAGAGCAAGGAATTTGGTATAAGACTTATCTGACTGGACTGATGTCTCAATGCTTGCAATCTTAGGGATTTATTTCAGTCCTTTAAACCTGTTTTCACAACTATAAAAAAGGAACTGACAACAGTTTTTACTTTTGAGAACTATGAAGAGTAAACAGACGGTGTTCCTAAAAGGCTTGGCAAAGTAACTGACCTACTTAGAATAAGCATACCATGAAACCAGCATTGACACTAGTTTAGAAGTATTGCAGATTACCCTGACATGTAAACATCCATAACAATGTAGTTGTAACTTGCATCAGATAGACATTGGGTCTTGCAGAAGGAATACTTTATGTATTGTATGGATATAACAGCTGTGAATAAAAGGCATATGGCCTATAGGAAAAGTTAGAATAGGAGGTGGGCCATCCTGGAGGCAGAGAGGATTCTGGGAGAATCCCAGGTGCAAGAGATTAGCAGAGAAGATGGGAGGAGGGGAGATACATGGCACCTGAGCATAGGTAACAAGCCCTGTGGCAGAACTTAGATTAGAACTATTGGGTTATTTTTAAGCTAGTAGCTAGTCAGGAAACATGCCTAATTGTATGGCCTAGGTGTTTGTAAACATAAACAAGTCTCACGAATCTTTATTCCCTCAATGTTTATTCCGGGAGCTTGAGGTTGGGAGCAAAAATGCCCACCTACTACAGGATCTGGTAGACATCTCATCTTGACCACAAGTCTCTACTGTCAGACTCACAACTCAGATATGGGGTGCTGCAGGGAGGTTTAAAATGAATAGAACCTCACTTCAGCACCAAGAATGGTCTTCATGTTATCCTTCTGGGAAAGCTGACAGCTTAACTCGAAAGCTAAATACTGATATTTCCTTTATCAAAATAAAACAGCACCCACGTTTTAATCACATGACGTCGAATGGCATTGCAGCAAATTTTGCTTGCAAGCAGGAGTTTTATCTTCAGTAACACCAGCAACAGCTTTGTTGTGTAGATTAAGATAGCCTGGAAACTCAATAAGGTTTAACATATGTGATGAATATATGAGAAGACATCCTGGTATTGTTAGTAATCGTTACTATCTTAGGCCCATTTTGTTCACTAAAGCAAGTGCTCGAATCTTCTTGATCTTCGCTTTCTCCCACCAGGCAGACTCTGTTGTTATTCTTTAGCTATGGATGAGAAAATTAAAACTAAATACATATAAATAACATGTCCAGAGGTAGAAGAACCGTGATGCTTTAAAAAGCTTATAATTTTGGCTCCTATGTTCTACCATCTCGTCTCTATATGACTTGGAAGTATCTTCCACAAAAAGGAAGAGGTCTAACCAAATCCAGAATAACGAAAAGAATCACATGTTTTTTTTTTTTTCCAAGTAACAAGCTGAACTATGTATAAAGGGATTCTGTCATCCTAGCTTTTTAAACTGAATGTAAGCATGCATTTCATAGTATATTTAATTTGTATTTTAGAGACCTTGTAAGTCAATCTGAAATTCTATGAGTGCATGAATTCTCAGTAGTCGTCTCGGTGTCAGCTGTTTGCCTCTGAGATGCCAAGTGAGACGCCGCCATGATCTTCATACAGCAGTGTCTGTTCTTCTAGTTCTCCTTCCCCCAAGCACGCAAGATTAGCTGCTAGAGCATGCAGTGCCAAGTGGTATAAGCCCAGGGTTTGCTCAACTCCCATCTCTCTGAGCAACTTCAAAGAGGCTTTCCGGCTGACAGCTCAGCTGGGTCACATGGCTTTAACACCACAGAACCACCACCGGAGCTCAGAGTTTACAGGGACTTGGCTTGTCTCCTCAAGTGTCAGTCAGAAAACTCACCCCAACAAATTTCCTTAGAAATTCACGAGAGGCCTGGATATCTGGATTGGATAGTTCAATAAAATTTCCCATCATGCCTTCTTCGGTGGCTGGCACTTCTTGGTAGAAAAGTTTGGCTCTGGCATAGAACTGCATCTCACCATCAATGACTTGGCTTGTTAAAGCATACAATTTTACTGCAAAGAAAATATTATCAAAATTATTAACATGTATAAGATGTAAAAAGCTCATTTTTTAAAACACTATAATGACTTTCTTAAAACTCCATGAATTTGCTTTTTTTTTTAGACAAGCTCTCAGTATGTAACTCTGGCTGTCTTGGAACCTGTTACATAGACCAGGCTGGCCTCGAACTCACAGAGATCCAACTGTCTCTGCCTCTAGAGTGCTGGGATTAAAGGCATGCACTGCCATTAAACCAAAGAATCTGTGTTTGAGTTCTAGCCCAGAGGTTCGACTGCTGTATAACATTGAAAAAAACTATTCAAACTCTCTCTCTCTCTCTCTCTCTCTCTCTCTCTCTCTCTCTCTCTCTTTCTCTCTCTAGATATATATATGTATATATATGCAAGTATATATATGTATGTCTTTATGTCAAATACAGTATTCATGTATGAAATTCTCAAAAAAGTTTTAAAGTTAAAAATTTTAAATGTGCCGGGCGGTGGTGGCACACGCCTTTAATCCCAGCACTTGGGAGGCAGAGGCAGGCGGATCTTTGTGAGTTCGAGGCCAGCCTGGTCTACAAAGCGAGTCCAGGACAGCCAGAGATATTCAGAGAAACCCTGTCTCGAAAAACCAAAAAAAAAAAAAAAATTTAAATGTCTTAATCCATAAGGCCCCTAAACAAACCAATGAGAAAGCTAAAAAAACAAAACAAACAAACAAATTTAAAGCGCTACAACTGTGGGAAGAAAATTATTAAAGAAACAACAGAAGAAACATTCTAGAGCTGAAAAAGACTGTAAGACCTAACCAGTGCTAGGAAGAATGGGCTTTTTTAAAATACAAATTTGTAGATATGTTTAAATTTTTTTGAAAACAGAAAGAGTAAGCAAAGGACCCTAATGTCATTTGGGATAGAAAAAGTGATTAACCTTTAAACTGCGTTACCATATGTAGATATTAAAAATACAGGACTCAAATTATTCTAATTTTAGATAAACAATAATCTATTAGTGTAAGTGCACCTGAAGTATTGCACTCTACATGGGTCCCACCTATAAATAAAAATTACTTGTTGGTTATGTCAGATTCAGTGTAACTGGCATATTTTACAAAACAAAGAACTGAAGCTAAGCAAATACAACAAATTTCATCTGAGGTACTTTAAAGTAATGCTTTAGTGGCAATGATATTCTGAGGAACATTTATTTTGAAACTAAATTTAACACTCACTTAGCTGTGAGAGTATTTACTTCCTGTGGATTCATTTTTTGTAAGATCCCTTGAAGCTATATTAAACCCAGCAAGAGTTAAAATCAAGAGAAGAAAGTTATAGAAAAAGATGGTGCCACTAACACAGTGATCCAATGAAAAGAGATCTGCAAATGACAACTGCTTATCAGACCTGGAATACAACTGTTCAAGAGAAATTATAGGCTGGAGTTCAGTCAATAGACAAGGTAGCCAAGAATCTAGGACACCTTGGCAAAATTCCAAAAAAATGTACATGATTTGGTTCACAGCCACCAGAAATAAAATATGGGTGGAAGCTCTAGGCAAAATATACAGTGACTCAAACTTACTATTATTATGAGATGAAGCAAACCAAAATATGGCATAATTTTAAGTGTAATAAGTTAAAATAGTATATAGGGAAAATATTATATAGCCTTAACTAGGAACATTTGCTTTTCTTTAAATAACTCCAAGACTGTGACATTAAAGCAGAGCACTGCTTGATTCTAATGTCAATAATTACATATTCACAAATTTTTATTCTATAACTTAAAAATGCAATAGATAGCCAGCATATGACTAGGATTGTGCTCCCAAAATTACATCAAGATTTTCTAACTTGAAGGCACTAGAACTAATGTTTGGGTCACAAATGATTACAGATTTTCTGGAAGGGCTACAGGAGTTAGTTTCTAAATAGATTGTTTTCTGGAGACCAACAGTTCTATATATGGTCTCCTCAATGTATATTAACTTTATACATGTATGTTCATTTTAAAATACTAATCTTTTAAAGCTGCTAATATAGAGAAACTTTTGGCCAACTTATGCACCACTGACTACTGAATACAGAATTGAAAGTAGGGACCTCATGCTCCGAGGCAATAGGAACTGCTGGCTCACCTCTTCCCTCACTTCCCTAGGTAAAGTTTTATATAACTACCACATGGATTAACAAGTGCTTATAAGTTCAACAGAGATGGAAAATTCATGCAACACCATTCCAACATTATGATGGTTTCAAATTTTTCTGGAGTCCTCGAAACATCAGACTAGAAAAACCACAATTCAGAGAATCTTTTTAGCATTGAATGATATTCTTGGAATGTGGTTGAGCCATGGCTCAATGTGCTCTCTCTCTCTCTCTCTCTCTCTCTCTCTCTCTCTCTCTCTCCCTCCCTCCCTCTCCCGTTGCTAAGGAAGAATTGTGCTTACAGTACATGTATGGAGGTCAGAGGTTCCAGGGATCAAACTCAGGTCACTGGGTTTGGCAACTATTGCCTTTACTCCCTTACCTAACCATCTCACTGAACCCCTCAATGTTTTTGAATCAGTAGATCAGCAAATTAGCCACACTCATCATCACTTGCTTAAGTTGCCGTGTTGGTAGGGTATATTAAAAAGCCTTAATCTAGAAATGGGCATGGTCCATTACATTAGCAGCGTTTTGGTTCCAAATCAATTCAGAGCTCAGCAGGCTTTAGCTTCACTAGGTGGGCTTTTATGGTTAGGGGCTTGAGTTCTCATTTTCACCTAACTGACAGATGTATTTATCTAAGAAAGATATATGAGGTGTCATAGCCAGTCCCAGGTTCTGCCCCCCCAATGGCTCCTGCTTAGTTCATGTTGACTTAAATAAGGCAACTAGTCACTGGCCCACATCTTTTTACTGTGGGAGTTCTTGTAGTGGCACTTTGTCACAGAATTGCAATGTCTCTGTAAACTTTGAGATAGTTTGCAATAGAGACTAGGCCAAAAAATGGCACTTATTTCTTGACCCATATTACCTGTAGTTGATCAAATCGCTACACAGGCTAGAAACATATCTCATTGACAATGTAAGATAAGTGCTATATATGCCACCTATAGAATAAAAAAAGAGAGAGAGAGAAGGAAGTAAGTGTGAAATTAAACTGTCCAAGCCAAAGACACAGGTGAGATTTGATCCCAGTTCTATGCAAATTCATCACCCACTTCTTTGTCTTACATTTTGACCTGAAACTGCGTCAGCTAAGTAAAAAAATATTATTTTCTTCATTTTTTAAAGGATAAAATTTCTTTGTAGCATTTGCATTACAAAAGTAACAAGAATTTTAAATTTTTAAATATAATGCTTTTAATAATTTAATTTTTTGAGAATTTCCTACACTGTATTTTCATATTTTTAAAGTCATGCAATGAATTATATGGCAATATCAGTCATATGGCTGAAATCAATTATAGTTAAGAGCTGTATGGTGAATTCATTGTGAAAATTCTAAGTGTTTTAATGAAAATGTTTTTAGTAACTCTCTCTTTTAACTGTGACTCTAAGTAGGTAGCGACTGTTCTTAACTCCTCCTCAAAGCCTGATTCTTCTAGAAGGGATCAATGACAGAAGGATTAGTACCCATTAGGTACTTCTTATGTACCTTGAGTTATCCTAGGTATTTTCATATTATTTCTTTAATCCTACAAAATTGACTCTTAATGTTTTAGAAGACTGGCTTTAGAATGACCACTTCCCATATGAAAAGAACAGGACTTAGTAATATAGTCTCACTGAACAGAAAACACATTGCAGCACGTCAGAAGACAAGCCCACTAAACAAAGCTTTTGTCCTTTTGCTAAATCAGCTAGATAGAACCATTTCTAAATAACAATGCCCAGGAGGTACAGACTCCAGATACAATACATGACAGTACTCACTGACTTCCACTTATTGGGAAATGTGGTTGTGCTAGGATATTACTGATAGTTAGCTTATGTGAATGTCTCCATCTAGGCAATGTATGGTCGCTTTAAGAACTGGTAAACAAATTAAAATCCTTTCTTATACTGGTCTCTGTTCATAAATAGCCAACTTTGGGAAACTTTTCAACCCCAAATCTCCAAATGGTCTGTAGGCTGATGTCACTGAGTTATCTGAACTTACTCAGTGGCCCACCCATCTTGACTCCCTCTGTGCCTAGTTCTACAAATACAATTTGTGGAAAATAAGAACATCAATAGGGTGTTGTGACAATGAACTGAGGCTTTTAAAAATGTAAAACACTAAAAGCAGTAAGAGTCTTTAGCCTTTTCCTGAAAACCTCTTATGGTAAGCAGCATTGCTTCATCTCCCATTGCCCACTTCAGTTCTCGGTGTCTCAGCAGTTCCATACATGTCTGATGCTACTCAAGGATGCTTGAGTTGAAGGAAGTTCTCCATGATAGATTGTACCACATAGCGAGCTGGAATAAGACTGGCTGCCTTACACAGCCGGGTGGAGGGACACAGAAAGGAAAGAAAGAATCAAACACTGGTTAACCATGGTTCTTTCCATAATTACCCCTAAACAACTAGCCCTCTATGCAGACCCTACAGGAAGGGTGCCCTAATGTTTTAAAAAGAGAGACTTTATTTTCATTTTTATGAAGCATTAAAGTCATCAAGGACAAGGCAAGCCAAACACTAAAACACGTCTGTGGGGCTGGGAGGTAGCATTTCCGCTGGCTGTTTTATTTCCAACCTAAAAGGAATAATATCCGCTACAGCCAGAAAACTCATACATATTAAGTTTATCGTTTTTGGTAATTCCTGCTCCTAAGACAAAATAAATGTTAAATAATGACGTTAGAAGAGGCCTGGCACAGGGGAAGTAAAGGAAAAACTTAACACCTACTGAAAATGGATGGCTTTTACACGTATGCCACATGTAAATTCTTCTAGGTCCCCTGTTACAACTTTGAGGAAAGTGATGGTCATAGGCATTTAACTTGCAAAATGATCACTTCTCTGGTTTCCATAATCTGAGACCGTAATGCTTATTCCAAAGTAATTCCATAACTGCCTCTTGCACTGCATATGACTGGCTTGATCAGAAAGAAGTGTCTGATGTAACAGTCTCTAAACAGCAAAGGTTTTTCCTCCTAGCAGAAGCAGTTAATGACTATATATACACTCTCATCACCCATAATCTTACACTTCTGGGCAATGGGCTCTAAACAAATGTAATGCATGCCATTTTGGGCTAATGTATTTCAAGCTACCAGACAGGCCTTTAGCTGCATCTTTTCTCCTTTGCCTTGGTGAGTAGTGTTATCTGGCTGATGGAGACTGCATCATCCTGGATCTCTATATGCCTATAAGGCATTTCAAAAGTGATCTCAAGAGTAAACACATGGGTGCAACTAATGATATCTCAGAATTCATTTGTTACTGCAGCAGAGCCTAACCCATGCCAGCTAATATTATCCTCAGTTACTGTTGTCATGCAGGTATTATTAACTATCTTACTGATTCTCATGGAAAACTAACGCCCAGGATGAATTTTCAGAATACAGAAAATAAGGAGTATCTATTTATGGAAAGTTAAGTAATGATAAATCCAACTTCAGCCTGGAGTAGGCTGATTTTATTTCAGTTGCTCATTAAAGGAACCCTCCCAAGTTTCCAAAAGCCACTAGTGAGGCAAAACAGAGACTGAAGAAAAAGGGCTCTTAGGAGAATTTCTAAGGAGGAAAGTTGTACTTTTCCCTTCATTTTACTCTGGGCTTCCATGGACGATTTCATTTAAAATATCAGTTTTTGCAAATCATAAGTCAACCATTCACACAATCATGAAGGAGAAAAATGGATAAAAATAACCCTGTAAAATCAGAATGATTACATTAGATTAATAAATGATAGCTTGGAAATGTGGGTGCATACCTTTTGTCCCAGCACTAGAGAGGCAGAGGCAGGGGCAGGGGATCTCTGTGAGTTCAAGGCCAGCCTGGTCCACAGTACAAGTTCCAGGACAGCTAGGGCTACACGGAGAGACCCTGTCTTGAAAAAAAAAATATTAAGACCAAATGTAACTGTAGACTACTTCCTTCAAACTAATTTTCATCTGATTTTGAGCAGAGATTGTTTTATTATTAACTGTTTTATAGCTGAGTTCAGAAATGAGTCCAGTTTCTGCCCAGTAACCATTTTAAGGCTTATCAGTCACTTGTACACTAGTGAATCTCCCCTCAGCTATTACAATTGATAGCTTTTTCCAGTCTAAATCACACAGTGTTGCTGAAGACTCTTACTAAGCTGTAGTCCAAAGACTATCCCTCAGCAGTCAGTGATTTGCCCATGTCTGGGGGCACCAGGGAATTACAACCTTCCAAACATCACCCCACTTCTTCTCTTAGGATAAAGGAGATACATATGCCGTAATGAAAGAAGCCTTCAACTTGCTTTGGTGTTACACTCTCTACATTAGATAACACATCTCTGGATTTTATTTCTTTCATTTAAAAAATAAAATTGTAGGAAGGAAATGGAAAAAAAATGAGAGGAAGAATAGTGATATTTACCCATGGAGTATCTATGAGAATCAAAGTTATAGATGAGAAATATTTTCATATGAAAGTTATATAAACATAAGATGGAAGTGTCTGTAGGACTATAATAAAGAGCCCTCAGAAGTGAACTTATAAAACGAGACATTGAGCTGCTAACATCCAGTTTCTTGAATGTAACACTAAGAACTATGTAGTTCTTTCCACAGCAGGAAACCGAGGCCAAATCAAGTGCACAATGGGGCTTTCAGACAACCTTAAGCAAACAGACCAAGGCTGAGAAACAGCATTCTTGGTTTTGCTGGGAGAAAATATAAATCAAAGAGGCAGGAAGGGGGCACTTCACTTTTTTAATCATGGGTTTTTTCCTCTTTAGTGCTGGTTGGAGTGTCCTAATGTTTACTGCCTTCACACAGGTTGAAAAAGCATGCTACAAGCTTTCTAGTACTCTTTTGTCCCATTTCCCTGAAACTGGGAGAAAAACAAAATAAAGGCAGACTACTACCCCTTTATATCAAAAGTCCAAACTAAAATCAGCTTTGTCTGGTTCTCTGATGATACTTGTAAGGGTGGCCAGAGCAGATTGTATACACACAGAAACACAGAAACACACAGACACACACACACACACACACACACACACACACACACATCATTACCACCATCACTACCATCCAAACACATACATGCATGTCCCAAGCATATTTTGGTCCCTTATTATGTAAGCTTTGTTTTCAATTTTTGCTTAGCAAACTATTACATTAATATTCTCAACTTGGAGTTACCTAGTTTTCCAATTTGAACAATTAGAAAACACAACACTGACAACTCAAGAATTTAGTTTCTCTAAGCCCCATAGTCACCACCTAGACACTTAGAGCAGCAAGCCACTGTGCCTAAGGAGTCATGACAACACTAAAATCGCATTAAGCCTTGCCAGGAACACTTGGTATTTCCCTCTGTAAAAGAATGTCATTGAAGCATTTCACCCACTGACTCCGGTCTGCATTCTCCTTAGCTGAAAAGCATCCTTGTCTAACCAGTCTCCTAGGCATCTCATAACCTCATACAACCCATCTGGTCCCTTCCTGTCCCTCATCTGGCAGCTCTGTCTCACTTACCCAGGGGAATTTTTTCCAGCAGGTAGAGATAGCTCTGAAAGAAATCATTGCGAATGGCTCTGTGAAGGATAAAGGACATGCTATGTCGGCAGAGTTCATCATCGGTCTTCTGCCAGCGGGATCTAAAGGCAAAATGGGCTCCCAGGTGGGCCATGGAGAAGGGGGATAATGATTATTCCTGCAGAGAAAGAAAGCTTGTCTGGCTGCTCCTTTGAATTAGTCTTCTCTTCCTCAAAGAACTTGAGACTGTCATTTTAAACCAGTCCCAGGTTCATCTATATCAGGACAAGCTGTCATGGGTTGTAGGGGGAGGGGCAGCAGACATGGAGAGGTCAGGCTCTTGGCACATCCACCCACCGTCTGATTGCTTTCGCGACACCACTCCAAGCCAGCAGGTGCTAAAAGTAAAGATGGAAACAGGCTGAGAAAGATCCTGCTTCATCCAGGGAAAGGCATGCTTCCCTCCTTTATAGGCTGCTTCAAACAGGCTCCAGCACTGCCTGCTAACACCCTGAATACTTGCTTTAATTTGATTCTGAAATTGGAACAGCCTAATTTCCATTTCAAAGAGTTGTGAATATTTTGCAGGAGGTCCTATTCCCTGATTTCCATTGCTCCTGGAACACCGAGTCCTCAAGTTACAAGGGCCCTTCAAAGTCATCTTAGCCACTCACATTCCTTTCATCAGTACAACTTTTTTCCAAAATCATCTCATAGAGGTGGATATATGTTTCCAATGTTCAAGGATCTTCCAGAGGGGCAATTATTTGAAAGGCCGTTTTTGAAATTAAATACCCTTCTCTATCAGCAAGCTCCTCCACTTAAACTGTTCTGAACAATGCCTATCATGCAAGTCTGTTTATTCCTTTCTATCTACTGTATGACTTTCCTTTTAAGTACATTTGTGTTATGTACTGTCTTCTGATTTTCTCTCAAACTCAATTCTCTGCTTTTTGCATGATACTATGTGTTCTATTGCTAACCTATGCTGATTATATCAGCAGACTCCATTACCTCTGAGTCAGCCAAAAATGGACAGTGCTGTGGGAGGCAGTAATAATGAAGTCAATCTCCTGGCTTGAGTACTTCCCTAGAAACAACATAGGATCACTACATGCTTTAACAAAAACCTGTCTTCTCATGTAAACACCCTCTTCTAGTCCTTATCATCTCTCCTTTGCTTTATTGCTCGAAAGCTAGGTGTAGTGGTGTGCCAGGGTGCTGCAAGCCCTACTCCTTGCAATTTCCTTACACTCACCATTTGTCCTTATAAATAGACTCTTTCAAAATCAGCTCAGAGTCCTACCTGTGACTGGAACCCATTCTCTGCAGGGACCGTGACTAGGGTTTTACTCTTTACTCTTCATATGTTCCTAGCAGGAAAATACATACATACATACATACATACATACATACATACATATATATATATATATATGAACTTCATGCACTACTGGCCCTATACCATTTGCTTGCACTGACCCTATCTATATGCAATGGACATATTGCAGTAGGCAGCTTCTGAGATGACTTCTGATTTAGTCAGTTCAGGCTGTTATAACATTACACAGAGTGGATGGCTTAAACAATAAACATTTATTTCTCATAGTTCTGGAGACAAGGAAATCCAAGATCGAGTTGCTGGCACATGCTGTACCTACTGAGAGCTCTGTTCTTGGCTGGTTCTTTTCTTCTCACATACTCACATATCAGGGAGTGGAGCATGTAATCAAGCTTTTATCTCTTATCTTAACAGAACACTCAGAAGAACAGAACTTTTTCTGCTGATTACTACCTCAGTGTATCATCTCCAAATCCCTTCACCTTGAGGGTTGGGATTTCAGCAAAAGAGTTTTGAGGGGACACAAACATGTCACCTGTAATTTCACCTTCACCTTTCCTCTATGTCTTATTCTTGTCTTCCTGCCATCCTTTTTCCTTGAGTATAGGCTGAACTGGCTGGATCAACCCTAAAGAAAAATACATGTCAGAAGTTATGGGATGGCACTTAAAAGATGAGGTCATAAGATGACTATCTTGGGCATCTTATTTTCCTCTCTTGCTGATTTTTTCTGATGCAAGCCAGCAGTCTGCTGTGAGCTTCCTTGTGTAAAAGACTGCATATCCAGGAAATGAAGACCTCAAGAAAACCTGGAGTAACTGAATTCGTGAGTGAGTTGGGAAAGAAAACATTTCCCAATCAGAAGTTTGGTTATAACCTGATGGAAGACCCCAGATTGGCTAAGTCATTCTAATTTTATTAATCCACAGTAATACGTTTGTTTTGTAAGCAGCTGAACTTTAGGGAAATGTGTTGCAATGTACCAAGGAATAATTTACCCACCATCATGTAATGTGAAATCAAATAATCTCCCAAAGTGTGCTTTGTATCCTAATATTTTACTAGAAAAGGAAAGGATTCATTTGCTTGATTCTAACATATCCAATGCTCCTATATTACCTTTTCCATTGTCCAGAGCATTGCCTACATCTCTGGCTTTAGGACTTGCAGAATTCTTAAATAATTTGTTACCAATTTTCCTCTTCCACAGTTTGCAGTTCATGAGCAGGTACTTCTATTAGGCCTGGGCCTATTGACAGATGGCATTCCCTTGGCTGTATTTTTCATAAGGATAGAGTCATGTTATTTGTCATTGTTCATGCCAGCTGGGGTTTTCTGTGCTATCAAATGAAATCTTGTCTAGTAATGAAAAAACAATCATGAATATTTTTTACTCACTAAATTCTCATAAGGATGTGAGCATGTCTAACTTTTTGATGCTGCAACAAAATATACACATCTACAAAGTTCACACTTGAGAACTGTACAATAGAGTTACAAAACAATAAAAATATCTCCTAAAACTTTTAAGCAGATTTACAATTTTGTGTTGGCCTAAATTCATAGCTATCCTCAGCTACATGTGGACCACACATTGGACATGCTTGGAAGAATCAAATCAGGACAGGGAAACCTCCAAAGGGATTATTTTATAACTCACAAGAAAACAATTTTTAAGATGGATTTTATCTTTATTTACGTGTGTGTGTGCTTGTGCATGTGTGTGCATACATATAGGTATGTGTATATGCGAGTAGAGATGCTCACAGATTCCATAAAAGGGAGCCAAGTTCCATGGAGCTCCACTTACCATTTTAACCCACCTGATGTGAGTGCTGGGATCTAAACTTGAGTCTTCTTCAAGTATGTGTTTTTAATTGCTGGACCATTTATTTAACCCCAAGGAAATGTAGTTGCTGGGATCAAACAGATATGCCTGAGTTGAAAAATCCATCCCCCGACACACATATAAGGTAACCTTTACAAATTGGTTTCTTTTTAGTCTATCTCCTTTAATACAAAGATAATGATAATGGATTATGTGATATATGATGCAAGTACTAAATGAGTACTCGACTTAAAACGTGAATGCTTAGCACACATGTTCAATAACTGATCACCAAGTTGCTAGTCTCCAAAAAACTTTGTTTATCTGGCTATTCTTGGATTATATTTAAGAAATTCACCACAAACATACTGAGGGGATGAGTTATAGTCAATGCAGTTAAAAATTGAAGATAAAGCCAAATGAAATGGACTTTGGGAGTTTATTCATGTGTCTTTTGGGTCTTTCAGTTGCTGGAAAACTAAACAGAATACTAAAAAGGCCACCTTAGAAAGTCTGCCTACTAGAGCGTGTCCACTGGTGAGGATGTGAACACACACACACACACACACACACACTGACATTGCATGTGTGGGTTTTTATAACTCAACTGTGTGGTTCTTAAGCACGAATTTTGCATATGACAAATTGTATCACAACGTATTGTATTCACAGGGTCAGTCAGTGAGTGCATTTGCTATTCTCCTTTGTCACTTGCATTAGTCAGAACCTCCAACCCGAGGCTGATTCTTAATCCTCAGTAAGATGTTGGTTTTAGGGGAGAATTAACTGACTCCTGCTCTTCATATTGCTTATTTAACAATTAATCTTGACACGTTTTTTTTCAGTGTTTGCAGAACTAATTCTAATTGTCCAATATGAACTATATGCTTTTATATCTGGACAAGGATTATTAAATATTCTAATATAAAGTTCAGACCAATAATTTCCGAATAGGATGAAAGACTGATTGATTACTACAAAATGCCTTTTTCAACTTAGTTTGCTTCTTTGGGTCACATTAGATTTTGTGACTATTTCTCATAGTTTCCAGAATTTACTTCCTCATGGCTACATATACACCTAATGAGTGAGATTATGATATACACCTCAAGTCTACCACAGGCATCTAAGTTCCAGTCAGGGAAGAGAAACAATCAAGTAGAAGAGATAAATATGATTTCAGCAAGTGAAGGAAGTAGGAGAGTTCATCCATTTGATTTTCCTTTCATGAAGGAATCTCCTGTGGTGGGCAACTAGAAGAAAAGCCATATAAGAATATATTTGCCCTGCAATACAATAGTAATATAACTACATCAAGATTAGGATGATGAGCTTTTATTCATCAGAAGAAATGATGGAATAAAAACCCAACCAAAAATGCATACTTGGTGTTTCTACCCTCAATAATCAATCAAAAATTAGACCCCAAAATGTATGAGTAACTCCTACGAGTAAAAAAGAACAACACAAACTCTATAGAAAAGGAGAAAAATAATCGTACATAACGTCTCAGAGAAGTAAACGTAAATGCTAATTAAAAATTTTAAAATGTTTGACTTATTAATTACTTGAGAGACACAGATTTGAATCATAACAAGATATAGCAGGAGGTTTTCAATAATAGAGGCTCCAATGCCCAGTGAAGCAATGATATAGAGCAGCAGAAGTCACTGTTATAAATTACGGGTCAGTGAAAATCTGTGCAAGCAATTCAGAACCATCTCCTATAAACTTCGAGATGCCTATGGCCTAGACCAAACAGGTCCATGGCTGAGTAGAGTCACCAAAACAGTCCCCTTACCTGTATGCACCAGGAAATATGTACAAGAATGGTGTGGGCTAGCAAGATAGCTCAGCAGAGAAAGGCACTTGCCACTAAGTCTGTTGAGCTGAGTTTGGTACTTGCACTTAGTAGAGAAAACTGAGTCCATCTCACCTCCCCACACATGCCATGGTACACATGTCCTTTCACACACACAAATAAATAAATAAATAAAGTATTTTTTTAAAAATTAAGAGCATTTGGCTTTGTTTAGAATACCAAATAAATGAACAAACAAAAACTCTATAACAACCCAGATATGGAACAGCATTAAAACTGACAAATAGCATATATTTATAGAATATTAAACCAAAGCATAGCTATGAAAATTAATAAGTCACTGTTGAGAGTGGCTAAATTACTCCATACTGGAATTCCATACATGCCTCATGGGCTGGAACCATCTGAGTCCTGGAGCGTACTGTGGCCCTCTCTAGATGAAAGAAGGTGAGTAGCTTGGCGTGTGTGGGCGTATGTCTCCCATTTACCTCTTCTCTTCCATGAGATAATATTGTGGACAGTTCTGTGTCATTTCTCAGGAGCTAATGCAGCATGAGATATAACTGTCGATTACAAAACCACTTATCTACTTCAGAAGAAGTCAGAATTGCCTCCTAGTGACATGTGCTCTGTAACTTCCATTGCAGTCCACTAGCTCTTCTTACTGCAACATGATGGGTGTGTAGGACAGCCTAGCCACTTGGCCTCCTGAGTTACTCTAAGTAAAAAACTGTCTGGATCTATAAATGGCTCAGGGATCTCAAGTGACTTAAATCAAGCCTGGTGACTGACAACTTGACCTTGCTGTCTGTATATAATAACCACTACTGCTGCCCATGTATATGGGTGAATCTCAAAACCACAGTGTTTCATGAACTACAGTTTGCAAAGTTATATTGTTTGTATGTTAGATATTAAACACATAAAGTTCAAACATCTAAAAGTACAATGATTTGTCTATTTTAATTAATTAATTAACTTATCTACTGACGAGCTGAGGGTTGAGCCCCCTGCCTCCTATAATCTAGCTCTGTGACTAACCCACACCCCTCAGTCCAAACAATGTGAACTTAAAAGGAAAACAAACGCAATGATGATAATATGGACAGCCCCTGCGATAAGGGCAGAGGATCTGCCAGGAACAGAATGCTAAGTGATTTATTATAGCATTAGCAATGCTTAATCTTGAAGCTAAGTGTTAAATACAAATATACTATTCACTTTACTGGTCTCTTACATGAAGATAGTTTTTATTAAATAGTCATGCAAAGGCAGATGGACACAACGTACTCCTCATACCTGCTGGAGCAGTGATTTCTGAATAAAACACTCCCAAACAGGGTCAGGAGCAGGAATAAAGGTTCCCACCGCCTATTCACACCAGAGCAGAACTTCCAATCAGAGCTGGAGATACTCTAGAGAGCCACCCTGAGACTTCTAGCGAAGAACTTTTCACCAATGCCATTAAGAAAGAAGCAGCTCATGCTGTCTTTAAGATAAAATGGTGATGTGATGTTGCAGAACCTTTACTCTAGTCATAATCAGAAAGCCAAGATGCTGATCTAATGATTGCAGCTGTGTGATATAGTAAGCCAGCTGTGGCATCAGCCACATCCCTACCTTTAGCATGTTTCAAACTAAAGGTCTAAGCCCTGACTTGACTTGGATTGAAACCTTAAGAACCAGGCTTTAGAAGTTGACATGATAGTCTATAAGGTCAAAACCTGAGTATTGTCACATGTACTTATACCTCAGCATTGAGGAAACTGAGACAGGAGGGTGGCTGCAAATTTGAGGTCACAATGGGCTACATAGATTATTCCAAGCCAAGCAGAGCAGCATTGCAAGACCCTGAGTCAAAAACATAACTAAGTAAAAAAGAATCAAAAAAGGTTGATATTTTGGAGTCCAAATTTGGGAATGTGTCTTGAACAAAGTATACATTACAACTATAAATAATTAACAATAATAGAAACATTAATATTCTAAAAGATGCTATGTTCTATCAGTTTATAATACCTATAAACCAAAAAATAATTAATTTCTCATATAAATCCATTTAATGACTTGACATTGCAAATGAAATATGTAACATGCAGCTCCTCTTCCTCTTCTGCCCTCCCACCTTCTCAATCAACTATGTTAGTAGTCATTGGCTTAGTACAGAAAGCTACAGAGGTAAGCCCTAGTTAACTTTACTTGTCAATTTGGCACAGCCTGGGAGTCACTGAGAATGCAATCTCAGTTGAGGGATGTCCTGGATGGGATGGCCTATGGACATGTCTGTGAGGGATTATGTTTATTGTTAATCAATCGATTGTGTTGGAGGTTTGGATTTCATTGGAAAAACAGTCATGTTGAAGGAATGTTTAGGGTTGTGGGAGTGCTTGATCTACAACTGAAAAACAGACTCATAAAAAAGTCATTCAAATCAGCCTGATGATGGGCACCTATGGGGAACATCTGGTAGCGCTTGTGGTCCTGGCCAACAGGTGAAACTCCTGAGAAGGGCATAAGGTTGGCCAAAGAGAAAACATCCTGGTGCATAATTTAAGAGAGTATGTAAAGGAAGATCAGAAACTCAAGAGGGCATTTTGCTTGGCATTGCTTTGCACAGCTGCTCATTCTTGCTTAACTTCAAAAGATACTAGAAAATGTTTTCCTGAAAGTTCTGCTGCTGAGACCAGCAGCATAGGTTGGGCAGAACCCAGGTGAAAAGCCGCAGCTGGGAGACTGAGGCCAAATGCAAAAATTGGTACCTGCCCTGAGGGGATTCGGCAGGGTCAGACAGAGAGAAGAGACCGTGACCCCCAAGCAGGGGGTACAGCACCAAAGATCCTATGGGCAACTCCTGGGCCATGAGTGGCCCAACACCTACCCTGAGGGGGTTAGCCAGGACTAACTGAAGAAAGTTTGACCCCAAGTGGGAGTGTGCCAACAGCCAGCACCTACATCAACAGACTGAAGAGACTGTGGCCCCAAGTGAGGGGTGCAGCAGCTGCCATCATGATACTAGAGATGGGTGACCACTGAGCTTCTGCTGATTGCTGTGTTGCCCTTGGCAATGACTGACTTGCATGGACTGCTGGCAGTTGCCCCAAGGACTTGCACCTGAGAAGTGTCCTTTCTAATATACCCCATGTTGGTAGGTTGGAAGGTATTTAGAGTTATTAATAAATAACTTAAAGGTATGCCTACACAAAGCAGAAGCGCCCAGCTCACTGTGGGCAGCACCACTTCCTGACCTGTATAAGAAAGCTAGCTGAACACAGGCCTATGAGCAAGCCAGAAAGCAGCATTCCTCCATTGTTTCTGCTGTATTTCTTTGGTTGTAGGTTCCTTTGTCAGTGGTATTACTGCATAGAATACCAAGTAGGCCTACCTACAAGTGTCTGCTTGAGCTCCTGCTTTGGCTTAACCCTTTCCTCTTCTGGGTTATTTTCTCATCATGGTGTTTGTCACAACAGAAACTGCAACTAGTTTCTTCCACTTGGCAAGTTAACTTCTTTAAAACTGGCCTTAGGAGCCGCACCACAAGAGCAAAAGTAAGTGAGATTATTTTTTTCCGGAGTTTCCAACATGGTGGCACAGTGTGCACTGTAACGGAGAGGCAGAGAACTAACCCAGTCACTGCAAAGCAATTAGGAGCCAAGACTGCCTGCAAACAGAGCCCGCAACAGTGTGTTCTCTACAGATACTGGGGAGGGTGGGTCACTCACCCTAGCACCCAAGCATCTGAGGCAGTCAGCAACAGGCGCACTGAGGCCGGCATCTGTTGTGGGTGGAGCTCCCTGCCTGCATAGTCAGCCCAGCTGGGGAGCCAGAACGACTGGGTCAGTGAGAGGAGAACACAGACCCAACCAGAGCTCTACCTGCCTTTCTGAGGAGACCTGTCAGCTCCCAGGTCCTCAGAGGCTAGCCCTCTCCCCACTCCAATCCCCTCTTTATTGGTCCAATTGGGTCACAAGCAGTTGAGGAGAGCGACAGCCACCCTCCTCTCCGAGAGCCAGTCAGTCTATTACAGGAACCTGCCAGCCATCTGGAGGTAAACACCAGGATCTCAGGATCAGCCAACCCCCAGGGCAGGGAGTTTTCCTGAGCACCAAGGTCAGGTAACAAAAGAAACAAACAGATAACACCTGGGTCCATCTGATGACAAAAGGTCAGCGCAAGAACATGGTAAAAAAAAACCAAAACAATAGGATGTCTCCAGATCCTAGCAATAATGCTACAGACAACTCTGGACAGCTGAACCCAATTGAAGCAAAGGAAAATGACCTTAATCCTACGCTTATACTAATAATA
This sequence comes from Lophiomys imhausi, assembly GCA_907164525.1. Lineage (NCBI taxonomy): Eukaryota > Metazoa > Chordata > Mammalia > Rodentia > Muridae > Lophiomys > Lophiomys imhausi. Next base: position 604,350 of record CAJQZJ010006256.1, on the reverse strand, counting down.
GAAGGCCTAAGGGAGGAAATCAAATACCTCAGAGAGCAACAACAAAGTACTGCAAAGGAGGTGATGGAAATGAATAAAGCGCTTAAAGGAATGGAAGACCTGAGAAGGGAAGTTGAAGCAATGAAGAAAATCCAATCTGAGACATCCATAGAACTGGAAAACCTTAAGAAAAGAATCGGAACTACAGACACTAGCATCACCAACAGAATACAAGAGATGGAAGAAAGAATTTCAGGCTCAGAGGATAAAATTGAAGAAATGGATACATCTGTCAAAGAAAATGTCAAATCTGAAAAAGTCCTGACACAAAACCTTCAGGAAATCAAGGACACAATGAAAAGACGGAATCTCAGAATAATAGGAATAGAAGAAAGAGAAGAGTCCCACCTCCATGGACCAGAAAATATTTTCAACAAAATCATTGAAGAGAATTTCCCAAATCTAAAAAAAGAGATGCCTATAACTGTACAAGAAGCTTACAGAACCCCAAATAGATTAGACCAGAAAAGAAAATCTTCCCGCCACATAATAATCAAAACACTAAATGTACAGAACAAAGAAAGAATTTTAAAAGCTGCTAGGGAAAAGGGTCAAGTAACATATAATGGCAAACCTATCAGAATCACACCTGACTTTTCTTCAGAGACTCTAAAAGCCAGAAGGGCCTGGACAGACGTCTTGCAGACCCTAAAAAAACACAAATGCCAGGCCAGACTACTCTTCCCTGCAAAATTGTCAATCAACATAGATGGAGAAAACAAGATATTCCATGACAAAGCTAAATTAAAACAATATCTATACACAAATCCAGCTCTACAGAAGATGTTAGAAGGAAAACGTCAACCCAAAGAGGTTAACTACACACAAGAAAGCACAGGAAGCAAATAGCATGCCTGCAGCAAAAACAAAAGAAAAGAAGCTCACACACTATTTCTACCAACATCAAGATGGCAGGAAGTAACAATCACTGGTCATTAATATCTCTCAACATCAATGGACTCAATTCCCCAATAAAAAGGCACAGGCTAGCAGAATGGATGCGAAAACAGAATCCCGCATTCTGCTGTTTACAAGAAACACACCTCAGCAAAAAAGATAGACATTATCTCCAAGTAAAGGGCTGGAAAAAGATATACCAAGCAAATGGACCCAAGAAAAAAGCTGGAGTAGCAATTCTAGTATGCAACAAATTGGACTTTCAACCAACATTAATCAAAAGAGATGGGGAAGGACACTATATACTCATCAAAAGAAAAATACACCAAGATGAAATTTCAATACTAAACATCTATGCCCCAAATATAAGACCACCCACATTCATTAAAGAAACACTACTGAAGCTCAAATCCCACATTGAACCTCACACATTAATAGTGGGAGACTTCAACACACCACTCTCACCACTGGACAGATCAACAATGCAGAAACCAAACAGAGAAATAATGAACCTCACAGATGTCATGAATCAAATGGACCTAATTGATATCTACAGAACATTTCACCCCAAAACAAAAGAATACACTTTCTTCTCGGTACCTCACAGAACCTTCTCCAAAATCGACCATATAATCGGTCACAAAGCAAGCCTCAACAGATACAGGAAAATTGAAATCACTCCTTGTAACTTATCAGACCATCATGGAATAAAGCTAGGCTTCAACAGTAACAAAAACAACAGAGTACTTGCAAAAACATGGAAACTGAACAACTCTCTCCTCAATGGCCTCTGGGTCAGGGAAGAAATAAAAAAAGAAATTAAAGTCTACTTAGAACTCAATGAAAATGAAGGCACAACATACCCAAACTTATGGGACACATTGAAAGCAGTGCTAAGAGGAAAGTTTATAGCTCTAAGTGCCTTCAAAAAGAAACTGGAGAATTCCTATACTAGCCACCTAAAAGAACACCTGAAAGAGCTAGAACAAAAAGAAGCAAACACTCCCAAGAGGAGCAGACGAGAGGAAATTATCAAACTCAGGGCTGAAATCAACAACTTAGAAACAAAAAGAACAATACAAAGAATCGACAAAACCAAGAGCTGGTTCTTTGAGAAAATCAACAAAATAGACAAGCCCTTAGCTAAACTAACTAAAAGGCAGATGGAAAATACCCAAATCAACAAAATCAGAAATGAAAAGGGGGAAATAACAACAGACATTGAGGAAATCCAAAGAATCGTTAGGTACTTCTTCAAAACCTTGTACTCCACAAAATTGGAAAATCTAAATGAAATGGACAATTTTCTTGATAGATTCCACCTACCAAGGTTAAATCAAGAACAGGTAAACAAATTAAACAGTCCTATAACCCTTAAGGAAATAAAAGAAGTCATTAGAAGTCTTCCAACCAAAAAAAGCCCAGGCCCAGATGGTTATAGCACAGAATTCTACCAGACATTCAAAGAAGAGCTAACACCAATATTCTTCAAACTCTTCCACAACATAGAAACAGAAGGAATACTGCCAAACACATTCTATGAGGCCACAGTTACCCTGATACCTAAACCTCACAAAGACCCAATGGAGAAAGAAAATTTCAGACCAATTTCCCTTATGAACATGGATGCAAAGATACTTAATAAAATACTTGCAAACCGGATCCAAGATCACATCAAAAGTATCATACACATGATCAAGTAGGCTTCATCCCAGGGATGCAGGGGTGGTTCAGCATTAGAAAATCCATCAGTGTAATCCACCACATAAACAAGCTGAAAGAAAAGAACCACATGATCATCTCATTGGATGCTGAAAAAGCTTTTGACAAAATACAGCACCCTTTCATGATAAAAGTCTTAGAGAGATCAGGCATACAAGGACCATACTTAAAAATAATAAAAGCAATTTACAGCAAGCCAATAGCCAACATCAAACTAAATGGAGAGAAACTTAAAGCATTTCCTCTAAAATCAGGGACAAGGCAAGGCTGCCCACTCTCTCCATATCTCTTCAACATAGTACTTGAAGTTTTAGCTAGAGCAATAAGACAACTAAAAGAGATCAAAGGGATACAAATTGGAAAGGAAGAAGTCAAAGTATCCCTATTTGCAGATGATATGATAGTATACATCAGTGACCCCAAAAATTCCACCAGAGAACTTCTACAGCTGATAAACTCCCTCAGCAAGGAGGCCGGACACAAAATCAATTCAAAAAAATCAGTAGCCCTTCTATACACAAAAGATAAATGGGCTGAGAAAGAAATAAGGGAATCAACACCCTTCACAATAGCCACAAATAATATAATATACCTGGGGGTAACTCTAACCAAGCAAATGAAAGTCCTGTATAATAAGAACTTCAAGTCCCTGAAGAAAGATATTGAAGAAGATATCAGGAGATGGAAAGATCTCCCTTATTCATGGATAGGTAGGATCAACATAATAAAAATGGCAATCTTACCAAAAGCAATATACAGATTCAATGTGATTCCTATCCAAATACCAACTCAATTTTTTACAGATCTGGAAAAAACAATTCCAACTTCATATGGAATAACAAAAGACCCAGAATAGCTAAATCAATCATGTACAATAACAGAACATCTGGAGGTATCACCATCCCGGATTTCAAGCTGTACTACAGAGCAATAGTAATAAAAACAGCATGGTACTGGTATAGAAACAGACCAGTTGACCAATGGAATCGAATTGAAGACCCAGAAATAAACCCACACACCTATGGTCACTTAATTTTTGATAAAGAAGCCAAAAACATACAATGGAAAAAGGAAAGCATCTTCAATAAATGGTGCTGGTCTAACTGGATGTCAACATGTGGAAGAATGCAAATAGATCCATACTTATCACCCTGTACAAAACTTAAGTCTAAGTGGATCAAGGACCTCAACATAAATCCAGACACATTAACATTAATAGAAGAGAAAGTGGGGAAAAGCCTTGAAATCATTGGCACTGGTAGCAACTTCCTGAATAGAACACCAATAGCTCAGGAACTAAAACAAACAATCAATAAATGGGACCTTATAAAATTGAAAAGCTTCTGTAAGGCAAAGGACACTGTCCTTAGAACAAAACGGCAGCCTACAGACTGGGAAAGGATCTTCACCAACCCAACATCTGACAGAGGGCTAATATCCAAAATATATAAAGAACTGAAGAAATTAAACACCAAAAAATCAAATAACCCCATCAATAAATGGGGTACAGAGCTAAACCAAGAATTCACAGAAGAGGAATCTCTAAAGGCTGAGAGGCATTTGAGGAAATGTTCAACATCTTTGGTTATCAGGGAAATGCAACTTAAAACAACTCTGAGATTCCATCTCACACCTGTCAGAATGGCTAAGATCAAAAACTCAAATGATAGCACATGCTGGCGAGGATGTGGAGAAAGGGGAACACTCCCCCATTGCTGGTGGGACTGCAAACTTGTGCAACTACTTTGGAAATCAATCTGGAGATATCTTAGAAAATTGGGAATAAATCTACCTCAAGACCCAGCCATACCCCTCTTGGGCATATATCCAAAAGATTTGAAACGAAACCACAAGGACATTGCCTCAACAATGTTCATAGCAGCTTTATTTGTAATAGCCAGAAACTGGAAACAACCCAGATGTCCTTCAACTGAAGAATGGATAAAAAAACTGTGGTACATTTACACAATGGAATACTACACAGCTATCAGAAATGAGGAAATCATGCAATTCGAAACCAAATGGATGGAACTAGAAAAGCTCATCCTAAGTGAGCTGACGCAGTCTCAGAAAGATAAACACGGTATGTATTCCCTTACAAATGGATATTAACCATACATCAGAGGATAACTATCCTACAGCCCACACACCCAAATAGATAGGAACCTAGCATATCTATCCTAGGAAAAATTCTACCCACCAGTGAGTCATGGAATCTGCTGCAGGTTAGTGGAACCCCACACCCTAGATGGTGTGCCTTATCAAGCTCCAGTATGAGTGGAAGCTCTTGGGCCTCACATGACGCAAGATCTGAGGGAGTATGGTATGTGAGGACCCACCTCATTTGAGGAGAAGGAGAGTACCAAGTAGAGGAACAAGGAGGGAGGGAGGGAGGGAAGGAGAGAGGAAAGGAGGGGCCAAGAGGGGAGGAGGGAGGAAACTATGTTCTAGAAATAAATAATACTTTTTTAAGAAAAGAGTTAATAAGCTTCATAATAAAAATACAATATAAAATTTTCAAACTATAATTTACCTTACTGGCATGAAAGGAAAATGGCCTTAATTTCAGATTAGAATGTTAGACTGCAGGTGGCTACAGAGATTACACAAACTTTATAGCAGCATAAAAGTTTTTTTTTTTTTTTTTTTTTTTTTTTTTTTAGAGGTATAGGCTATTTCCATGGTTTGGCATTAAAAAGCAGGTAACAGGTTTAAAACACTGTAAATAAATTAAAGGTGACAGCTGTTCAACCTGGTTTTACAAACCTCCAAGAGTTGAAAAAACTTAGAGCTAAGGTAAAATAATGCATGGAGTTAGCACATGCCGTTACCTCCAGTAGAGACAGGAGGATCACTATAGAGTTAGTTGTCTTATAAATTCTAGAGTTACAAGAAACTGGGTGGTGATGGTGCACACCCTTAGTCACATCACTGGGGAAGAATACACCCTTAATCCCAACACACTAGAGACAGAAACAGGCAGATCTCAGAGCTCAAGGCCACCTGATACAAAACAAGCTCTAAACAGAGAAAAACTTTGATCCAGGAGTGGAGGAGCACATCTTTAATCCCATCAGTTGGGAACCACATGTCTTTGATCCCAAAACTTAGAATGTAGAGACAGGCACATAGGATTTGGAAAGATTTAAGTTTAAAAGCTACTTAAAAAAGGCAGGCTGCAATTCAAACAAATTGTCCTTTGAGATCTCAAAATATATACACTAAAGGTTTGTTTAGCTCCAAAATATCAAAATAATTTCTTCTTTAATCCGGATTGAAAGGTAATACTTTATATATTATCAAAAAACCAAATTTGCTCCAGGAAAAATATTACCTGACCCCCCCAAAAAAAGGTAATTGTCCCAGAGTTAGGATTAGGGCAGGGCTCTGTTCTTATCTTTCCAGGAGATTTAAAGCATCCATTCAAGGAATCCAGGGACAACTGGACAACGGAAACCTCAGCAGAAAACAGATCAGACACCAAAGAAGACGAGTGGCCCAGATGATCCAGCCTTGCAGACTTCTTCAATAGCAGTTTCTTCAAAAGTCTACAACCACAACAACTCAAAATCGCTAAGATCGTTCAGCTCCACAGACTACTCCAGCCAGATCTTCAGTAAAGCTCTGAAGATCAGCTTCTGTCTATGAACTTCTTAGGACATCTAAATAGCTGAGCACAAAATGACTGAACATCAAATGATTCTATTAACATTTTTAACCATTTCTCCATTCTTATTTGGGCCCCAAACAGGTTTACTATGTCCCAAATCAGCAGGAAGTCATTTTAAGAGAACAACGTCCCATCCCCAGAAGGTGGGGAGGGTGTTCTCCCCCTTTGATTATTTGATAGATAATAGAAAATTTTGTTATTTAGGGGAAAAGACTACAAGCTGTTAAATGGTCTTGTTAAATGGGTTTTGGAGGTTAGACCCAGGGACTTCTCTCTTTTGCTTTTCTGTATCCTCCTTTCTCTCCTATATAGGAGTGAACAGACTTGAGAAAAATGGGACATAGACATAGTATAGGAAAGATCAAGAAAAAAGGACAGATTATTGAATATAGCTTTATACCTTTGTATACTGATACAAAATTAATATTATTTTTGGCTAAATTGGTATTGATCATTGTATATTAATGCAAAATTAAGATTGTATAGGGCTACATCGGTATTGATCTTTGTATATTGATACAAAATTAAGATTATATTTGGCCACAATGGTATTGACCCTTGTATGTTGATGTAAAATTAAGATTGTATTGGGCTTCATCGGTATTGATCTTTGTATATTGATACAAAATTAAGATTATATTTGGCCACATTGGTATTGATCTTTGTATATTGATACAAAATTAAGGGTAACGCTTCTTAAAGGTACTGTTCATAGTAATACTTAAAAATGAAATGTCAAGTTTTGACCTCTCGCTACCAACCGACATAAACTGTTTAAGATAATTAAGAAACGGAAACTAATAGTCATGAAAACGTGTCATTTTGTTAGTTACTATGACAGTCTATCACAGTTATTTTCTAAGCTACTCAGAAATCAAGTTGCTAAGAGACAAGCAATATTTGCTTATCTAAATATAAGAGATAGATAGGGCATCTTCAAAAACCTCAAGAGATCTGCAGAATATGGCATTCAAAGATGTTTTCTTAACTTAAGATTTTTTGATATCGAGACATGTCAGCTCCTGACAGCACCCCCTATTCTTCTCCAAGTAGAAGATGAGCATCGAAGAATCTCCAGTGGGAGATGATTGAATTGGTGGTAAGCCGTTCTCTTGGCAAGAAAAATCCCTTGCTTCAACTGTAGACAGACTTCTGTCCAAAAAGGACAAAACTTGGAAGCAGATAAGTCGACAGCCTAGCTCTGCCAAGACAGGGTAGGTAAGTCCTTCATAATTCCTGCACTACAACCAATGTCTGTCAGAGAAATGGGGCCAAATGGCTGAAGATTGATGCTGTAATGTATGGAGAGAAAATGGGAACTGTCCAGGCAGCCACTGGTATGTCATTTTTTAGTTTTGGAAGCTGCAGGCCCTGCACTTCCTATATAATCAGATATAGTTATCCCTCTCAGGTCTCTGAGGTGGTTGAAGAATAGATAGCTAGAGTCTCATAGTTAAATTTTGAGTTGTTTAGGAATCAAGAGGGCATTCTGGATCTAAGAAGATATTTTTAAAATTATGAGGCAAGTTAGTATGAAAGCTGAGTTAGATATAGAACTTTAAACTCATGGAGATGGTTAGATAGTAGAATGTTAAAGTCAGGTGCCAAATACATATGGACTGGACATTGGGAATGCATGCTAAGCCATATAACTATTATAATTGTGGCCTATTTATTTCTATTGTTTTGTATTGTATTTATAGTTATAAGAAAAGGAACCATTTTTTGGACTGAAAGGGAGAGCTTTTGGGGGGAAAATGAAATACCTTAATCTAAAAAAAAAGAAGAGAAGAGGATGGGGGGGTTGAGGGGGAGGAGGGTGGAAGGGTGGGATTGGAGGGGCGAGTAGGGAGGGGATTGTGATTGAGATGTAACTTGAAGAAATAAAAAATGAATTATTAAAAAAAACTGGCCTTAGATGAAATTGTTTCAGGAATTAATACTAGTAAGTAAAATTAAGATTTCTAGGCCTACATTTAGGTACAACTGGTATCCACAGAATTACTTTTTCCTCTATAGAACTTACTTTTATGAAGAATTATGAGTCACCCTCATAGATCACACTATTCAGACTCTGCATGAAAAATAAAATGTTATTTTCTTGATGAGACCACAGTATCAATTTACTGACCCTGTCATTTCAATAGCAAACACGTTTAAATATAATGCATGTTTAATGCTTTTAACTTTCTAAAGATATCAATAATATTCCAACTCCACAGATGCAGAAAACAAAGCTTAGGTATGCTAAGTGAACAGTTTATCATCACACTTCAAAGAATCTATGGTGTCAGAAGAATAATTTTGTCCAGTTTTGTTTCAAATTCTTTGCTTCGGAATTCTTCCTATGCTAGAATGGGAAGTGTTTAAGTTCTGGAATTTAATAAAAATTGGCAGACTAGGGCATAGATTTGTGGTAGGGTATCTGTCTACCATTTTTGAAACATGGTTTGATCTCCAGTACTGGGAGGGTAAAGGGAAGAGAAAAGGAAAAGGAAAAGGATGAAAAGAATTGGAATGTGCAACAAGATGGTAGCTAAGAGCCTAGACCATCTCCCCACAGTTAACACACCTAGATAAACAACTTTACATATGGCAAACTACCTCCACAAGAGCTAAGGAAATCAGATGAGAGACCACAATATTGTTTTCCATGCAATAAAACAAACAAATGTATTGAAGAATGCAGGAAGAAAAGTATAGTTAGCGTCACTCCCCCACAACTCCAAGCAACACAGACTCCTTCCACCTTCCCAGGGGGAAGAGAAATAAGGCCATGACTCAGACTTAAAATATAGTACCTAGTGTACTACAATGGAAACCAATGTTACAAGAAGCACCACGAACCTTGGCTGCCAGGACAGCTTGTCCAACTGACCTCCTGGAACTACAATGAGAGGTCCCAGAGTGTCTCCACCATCAATTCAGGTGACAGAGTAAGACTCCACTTGTTGAAGAACAAGACAAGAGCAGGGCATAACAGTTAGCACAGGACTGTGTCCTGGAGGCCAGTGAGCTTACATGCATACAGACAAGCATACACATAAAATAAAAAATAAACAAATCCAATACTAATAAATGTGGGAGGAGAGAGACAAGAGAGAGTGGGGAGGTGTGAGTGGACATATACATAGCATGAAATGTGGATATGTACAAAAGTTTTAAAAAAACAGTAAATAAATGAGGAGATTAATATTTTTAACCTGATAAATGAATACTTTACCCAAACATAAGGAAACCAACTGTCATTATGCATATGACAGAAAATTGTAAGGATTCCAAACATGAGGATTGTAGTTTAGATTATAAGCACTTGGAGATTAATCACTAAGGATTGTAATTATGGCAGCACAGTTCTAAATTTGTTAAAGTCATTCGACTACATACTTAGAGTAGATGAAATTGTGATGCTTAAGTTGGAGAATTACCAGGCTGAGTCTGTTTTCAATATACACATTATAGCACATGGAACTTTTTTTTTACTCATATTCAGCTATTATGTGCAACAGGCAGTATGATTTTAACACTTAGTTGTGGTTTGAGCTTATAATATTAAGAAAAAAATAGTTTTGTGGTGATAGAAAGAAGACATTCTTGACCAAACATTTAGCTCCTCCATTTGATACTGTGGGTCTAATCATGGGCTTCCATTTGTCCTGGTGAAGCACAGTTTGAGCAAGCATCATAAGTCAGCGCAGACGTACGTCTGAAGTTTAATTCTCATGCCCTTACACCTTCACTGATGTGGCGCGATAAGATGTGTTTGGTTCCAGCATTTGAGGAGAGGCCGCACTCCATATCCATCTGTCTCGAGAAAGCTGAAAAGGAAGTGAGACAGAACAGGAAACATGGCCAGCTGTGGGTGTGCCCCAGGTGCTGAATCTGTGTGAGGTAGTGATGTAAGCATGGGTTGTGAGAGAATGGAGGTGGATCTGATTCCTCCCTAAAGAACAGGCAGCTCATCTGGGAAATAGTCAAAACATAAACACAGAGTTATTATTTCCAACTCATTTTGTGTATCAAAGAGTTTAAAATTAAACTAGATAAAGATAAATAAAATGTTAAGTTCAGGTTCATAGTCACCCTGGCCACCCTAACAAATGCTTGATTTTGGCTAGCGGCTACTATTAAGGACAAGGCAGAGACTATTTCCTTCCTGACAGATGGTTTGGTCAGACAGTACTAGCCCAGGACTCAGGTCTGGGTCCCTTTCTGAAGAGGAATCACAGATACATCAACTAATTCCATCACCACAAAATGAGTGAGCACCTGAGAGCTTTTTATGAGAAAACCCACTTTCTGTTCTCACTGTACAGACTGGGTCAGAATCCTAGGGGAACAGAAAAGAACTTCTGCCAGCTAAAGCATGAATCACTCTGTCATTATTTTCTCAATTATCAGCAATTTGAGGACAGTTTAATTGAATTGCATATGATTTTCGAGGACTAATGTGATTTGCTGAGAACACAGACCTGACTGTGAGTCCATGACCATCTGGATAATTACCTACAATTTCTTCCTAGACTTCTTAGAAACCTTTGGATGCCATTTGTATGTGCTCAAAAGAAGTATATTTTAGTCACCCCCTAGAATGTCCAACTTGGCAGATTACTCTATCTTTCCAACACCTGCTATTCAGTCATTGTTCAACCTCTTTAAGAAAGTTGTCTCTAAGATAAATAAAATAATTAAAGTTCTATGATATTATCAGCATAGTAGCAAAAAAAAGATGTCTTCTCTTAGCCAACAGCAGTATCATCCACAACAACAAAATGTTTCATTTTATGTCTCAAGTTATTTCCCTGAGGTTCTTCTGTACAGGAAACAAAACACCTTTCATTGTGCAAATTGCTCCATGCTCTGTGAAAACAGACATGAAGTGCCTGAGATGGTCAAAAGCTGTCACCGGGGAACAGGGATTAGAACCTGGTCAGGGCTGCAAATTAAAAAAAAAAATTTAAAAGCTCTTAAAAGAACTTGACAAGGGAAGCTTAAATCTTATTTTAAAGGGTTGGGCTATGCTAAGCCTTGAAAAATTCAATCCTCTAGAGGACTATATCTCACTAAGAAAGCTCCACGTAAGTTTATCATGTAGCCAACACCTAGACATTAGGCCTTGGAGACCACTAGGATAATATTTCCTCTGGATTAGCACTGAAGCTTGGAAGTGACATTTGTACGAGGCATACTTTAAACTCTAGGGCTTTTCTGATTATAAAGTGATAATTCTGGGGCTGGGGAAAGTAGTTACTGAAGAGGGAAGTCACCAAGATTTATACATCTTGGACAGTCTTCCTTCTTCACACAGAATAACTTACTACATTAAGTGTGTTTCGTGTTTCTTTTTGGTTTCAACTGCAGTTGTTTTTAGATTATCTGGAAGTGAGAGCATATTTGTTTTGGTGAGTTTGTATTTCTTCAGTTCAACCATCCCCAAATGAATTATTAAGTACATTCTTGTGGCTGGTGACATCGTCGATTGAAACTGCACACACAGCACAGACATATCCCTAGGACAGGCCATCTTCATGCCAGAGTAACCCTGAGGCTTTGTTGTTTCGTCCTTCTTAGCATGGAGGGTCATTATATTATAAGGGTCATTATCCACCACCAGCTCTGCGAGAGGCTGAAAAGCTACCCCTGGTTTACTCTCACCGCATCCACTAAGATCTCTGGGATTATTGTGCAATCTCCCATCATTCTAGTTATAAAGAGTACTTCGGATGAATTAAATATCTAGTGACAGCCAAAGTCATAAACTCCTTGACTCCCTGGAGTCACTTTCCAGGATGATTTTATGAGTACTTTGGCCGGCATATGTGTTTTGTGCTGTTATGAACACCGGCTGGGTTGGGAGTCATAATTTAAAGTAATGCTTTTCTCTGCTTGAGTGTGTGCATGCACCCAGGGTTCCTGGAAAATAGGCATAGCTGATTACACTTGAGCCAAATGAAATCTAGTAACTTTTTTCCCTCTTTGTAACCATCAGCTGGGCTCCTAATATCTCTCTAATGAATATATGAAGACTGTCAGGATGAGGACTGAACCATTGCTGAATCATAGCAGACCTGTCACCTGTTCTGGAAAAAGGCCTGGGCTAACTGACTAAGCTGGAGGAATGATCAATATACAGAGAAATATCCATTTCAAACCAAACGGAACTTGAAACCAAATGTCATAAGCCAAGTACCAGAAAACTGTAATTGCTTTTCTGCTTTCACATATTTTGTAGAACGAAGCTTATAGATCTGGTGAGTGAAAAGCCTTGGCCTTAATTTGTTTTTTTTTCCCCATTCGAATTCCTTTTATGAAAAAATCCAAATACACTGACCCTGACCCGAGTGAGCCTCCACCCTATGATCATGCAGGATTACAGCTGGCCAACATGGGGCATCAGGCAATGTGCAAAGGGGTGAAGGGAAGCCAGAGAGCAGGTCACATTTAACTTAACCTGAAGAACTTAAAGTGAGGGGGCCCAAAGTCCAGGATCTCACTCCATGATGTCCCTTATGTGGGGATCTCAGTGGTCAGCAGGGCCACCTCAGACATGACCTTGAAAGCACAATTTGTTTTTAAGGCCTGTTCTTGTTATCCTGACACTACTCATCCCTACTTCTCTCATCATCTCCTACTCCTCTCCTACCTGGACCCTGAAGATTTTATTGAGTTTTTAACTAATATGAATGATACAATGTACTCAGAAAAGTTTTGACAAACTTAATAGATGTTTATTAGGACACACAGTTTCATAAAACAGTGATAATGGACAGTTGGTAGGGGTAAGTGACTGTACTATCACATTGAACACCAACGTTAACTAAGATGATATCAAAATAGCTTATCTATTTTAGTATGTTGATTAGAATAAACATTTCATATTTGAAGGGTTACACTGGCAATTATTAACAACATGAAAAAGATCTATAGTAAAATATGTGCACAGTTCAGGTAAAATTTTATAGAGTTGAGTCCTACCCACTCAAGAAGAATGAACAAACCCTCAAGCAGCTGGTAGGAACCAACAATGTTGGTACTTAGATTAATACTAACATCTACTGAAAGGTGATGCTCAAATCAGTCTATTGTATAACAACATCTTCATGAAGATTCCTTTTTAATTACCTCCCATGACTTGAATATTGTACTAGGAAGCAGTAATTAGTTGAGAAGAAAGCTTTTCTTAACCCCTTACACTCATAAGGTCTAGTGAGGGCCACAATTTCAACCAAAGATCATGTAAACATGTGGAAACACATGTGCCTTTGATTAATGCTAAGAAGGAGAGGCGCACAATGGAAGGATAGCCTGTCCGATTGGTAGGATCTACCAGAGAATCTGTGAAATGGGCAAAGGTTTACTAATACTGGACAGAAGGGAGGCTGCTTTTTATCAATGTAATTTTCTTATGGCTTCAGGATTTTTAGAGGTAGTTGATTAACTAGCAAATTGTCAAGAGTAAGGATGAAAAGGTAGCAGAGAAAGGTCTGTGGAAAGGCAGGGACATTTAAAACAATTTTTTTTTCATCAACAAAGCCTTCCTCAAGTGTCTTGTCTGGCTCTTTTCAGGCTTTTCCCACATGTCCTTCCCAAACCCTTAGAATGTGGCTTTGCTCCTGCAGTTAATTAAACAAGAAAGAAAAGGAGAGCCTTGAAAAAGAGAGAGAGAGAGATGAATATGAAGAAGGAGGAGGAGAAGAAGAAGAGAGAGAGAGAGGTGCTTATGCAAAGACCCTATATGGCTTAAGCAAAAAGCAATCTACAAAAAAAAAGAAAAGCTTTATAGACCATGTCAAAGAATTCTGTCTTACTTCCAAAAACATAACCAGTTGGGGGATCTTAACCAGAGAGAAAGAGGGCTGGAGAGGAGCTTACTTCACCAGTTTCACATTTGGGAAGATCACCTATAATGTGGAAAACAGATGGAGGCACTAAATGATGAAAAGTTTTGTTATGTGACTCCTCCATTCTAATACTTCTAAAATAATTTCTGTCACATTGCACAGAAGATGCACCGGTTGCGAAGTGTTTGAGGTGCTGGGTCTATGCTAGTCCCAAAATCGGCAGGTCATGCTATCTCAAAATATTGCAGCATCTCTCTGTTGTCTGCAAGCTACCACTGTTGCCATCCAAAAGTTCAAAGCTGACAGGTGGGCCATCATCATCTCTCCCTTGCGGTCTAGCTGAGCATCCTAACTGGTCCCTTTTCTCCACTCTCACCTCATTATAACCTGTTTTCAACACAACAGCCACATGATCCTTTGAACAAGGTGTCAAATTATGTCACTTGTCTACTCAAACCTCAACAGATACTCCTCACTCCAACCACAGGACCTCCCGTGACATATAGGGGTCTTCAAGGCCATTGCATGCTCTAGGCCTCATGAGTTCTTTGCCCCTACCTCTTCAGTCCTCTCATGTGTTTGCTATATCCAGACATACCACCCCCCCACACTGTTCCTCAAACATAACAGATTTCCCAACACCATAGAGACTTTGTGCTAACTGCTCCTCAGCTAGCAACTGTTCACCAGAAGTCAGCAAGGAAGAAGCCCTCTCTCCCTTCAAGTTTTTGATTAAAATGTGTCTTATCAAAGAGGCCTGTCCTTTTTGCCCTGCTTAAAAGGAGTGACATTCTATCAACATCTCACCTCTGCACTTTCTCCTGTACTGCTATATTTGAACATTTTCTTTGGGAACATCAGGAAACTAAGGAATGATGAGAGCAGAAAGATAGTTTTCCTCAGGGAAGAACACACCAATGGTTATCCAATACCAAATGGCCTTCCCTGAAAACATGAGTACAAGTTATTTTATACAGACTCAGCAGGTTGTACTTATGTACTTAGCAATATATATGTGAGCTTATGTGTGTATACATACATGTACATATATATATACATATATAAATAATAATTAATGAAACGAGGCCATGCATTTGAAAGAGAGCAAGGAAGGTTATATGGAAGGGTTTGGGGGTGATGTCATTATAATTTTTTAAATAAAAGAAATAAATAAAAAGTTGTCCATAATAGCTGATATGAAGGACAAAGAATTATAAACCCAAACATAAATGTAAATATGTTATATATATGGTTCCAATAAAGGTGTAAGGTTATTTACAAACTACTAAGATTTTTAATAAGGCAAAGTGAAAAGGTAATTTCTGCTTCCTAGATCATTCTAGGTTCTGAGCCA
This sequence comes from Lophiomys imhausi, assembly GCA_907164525.1. Classification (NCBI taxonomy): domain Eukaryota; kingdom Metazoa; phylum Chordata; class Mammalia; order Rodentia; family Muridae; genus Lophiomys; species Lophiomys imhausi. Next base: position 588,827 of record CAJQZJ010006256.1, on the reverse strand, counting down.
AGTAGTCAATTTCATAACAATAACTTATGTTTTTTATTTTCAATGCATGCCAGCATTTCTATATATTAAATAAATAAGCATAATCTGGAATGTGTTTGCATTTTTTAGGTTGAATGGAAATAAATATTGTGTCTTTATGATATTAAAACTTTCTAAGTAAAAACTTTTAGATTAAAAAATAATTTTGAAAAACATTAAATTCAATTTTAAAATATTTTTGCTGGCATTTAGCTTCTCAAAAGTCACTTAATTTTATATTTTATCTGCTATAAAATTAACTTTGGCAGCCAGCAGGCAACTGAAATTAAGTTTTTTAAAACTCTCAGATAAAGTTGCACATGTGACCACTTAAGCAAATGATCAATTGTGGGATATAAAAACATAGACTTTTTGGCATTGCATGGTCATCAGGGTCCTCTGAAGTGGTGCACAGGAATTTCTTCTGTTATCTCTTCATGCCAAAAAGAAAGAATAAATCAAGAGCAAAGGCAGAGAGTAAATCCTCAATAAGATAAAATCCTATAATGTGTTAGAATGAAAAAGAAACACAAGACTCAGTTACTTTTTTCAATCATAATCCTTTTTCCAGCTCAACAAATACAGCTTAACATATTTTATAACTTCACAAAATGATGTGCCTGTTTGAATATTATTGCCTGGAAAATAAATTTGCAAGACAATCAGCGATATTTGTAGACTTCAGAAATAATTCATAATAGTCCATGGGGTTCACAGCATATTTTCATGTCTGGGTATTTAAATTCCTTTGTATCTGTTTTAAACAAAAACATGGTAGGCAATTATATTTTTATACAAATCTCAATCCTAGAAAGGAGGGTGACACTGTGCTGTTGTAAACGTTCTCCAATCACTCTTCAATCAGAGTAAGTTTCACAATATAGAAAAGTATCTACTTCGGGCAATGGTGACGAATGAGAGAACATTTTTCCTTTTTCCTTTTCCTCAGATTTCTTTCACCAGCTGTTAGGAAAGCCAAAAGTATTTAAGGCAAAGAATTGGAATTCCATTAGTCAGCACAGAGGGGAAAAAAAATAAAAATTAGCAGGTCATTGTAAGCCAAAGCTTGTGTTATGGAAATTAAAGGCAGAATGTGATTGCTCTAAAATAAACTGTGGGGCACATGCTGTTTTAATTTTCAGGATCCAGAAAAACAAGAGAGTCCATCATCAAACAAGAAATGAAGACCCGCAGAAGAAATGAGGAAAATATTTTCATGAGCCAATGGAAAAGAACCTCCTGATGGCAGGAATGCAGGATTTCTAGAAAGTTGACAGTCCAATTTGGTGCAAAGGGATCAGGGATCCCATGAGCGGAGTGACATAGATTAAGTATATCAAATATAGTGAGAATAGAATGATGCAGTGGAGAGACCACTTTGGGATAGGTATATCAGAAATTAGGAAGCTAAAAGGGAGACATCTTAGTTACTTTTCTGTTGTTGAGAAGAGTTCCCACCAGCAAGGCAGCTTATAAAAGGAAGCATTTAATTGGGGCTTGTTTACAGCTTCAGAAGGTGGGTCTATGTCCATCATGGTGAGGAGCATGGCGGCAGACAGGCAGGCAGGCATGGTACTGGGGCACTAGCTGAGAGCTTACAGCCCATCCACAAGCACGGGCAGAGAGCAAGTGAGACTGGGACTTGTGTTGGTTTTGAAACTTCAATTCCCACCCACCCCCACTGACACACCTTGAAGGTGTGTCACAACTCCTAGTTCCTTCTAAGCAGTCCACCAAATGGAAACCAAGAATTCAAATATATGATCCTATAGGGACCATTTTCATTCAAACCACCACTGGAGGTATACACTGATTCCAGAGAAAACTGTTTTAAAAGAATTTTAAAATGGTATCTTAGCCAGGCAGTGATGGTGCACACCTTTATTACCAACTGAGGCAGGCAGATCTCTGAGTTTGAGGTCAACCTGGTCTACAGAGTGAGTTCCAGAACAGGCAAGACTACACAGGGAAACCCTGTCTCAAAAAACAAACAAACAAGCAAACAAAAACAAAATATTATCTTTATAACTACATAGTACAGGTATTTGTATTGCTTAAATAATCATAATGTTACAAACATTGAATACATCCCTAAATAAAAATCAATGTAAGATCTTGAGAAAATAGAAGTGGGAACAGAAGGTAGGATGTAAATAAACTGTCTTCACTTACCAACACATGGATATTAATGGAACCTAAAACTGCAAAGTAACCAGGAATAGTAATAGAAACCTATTATTCATAAATAAGCAGGCAAATGAAGAAAAATTAAATAAAAGTGTTTCCTATGCTAACTTTCACAGTGCCAGAAGGTGCCATGTAGCCCTCTAAGGAAGAAAAGTGACTATCAGTCTTACCCAGCATTAGACATTAAGGCCCACAAAGGGAATTCATGCCTGACACTGTAAACACAGACTCCTATGCAGGGATGTGTCTATCTGCTACTGTTTCTTGGTTGTTGGTTTTTTTGTTTGCTTGTTTCTTGCTAAAGACCTGTGTCTGACTGCCTTCTATTTATGCCCATACGCATAGATTAATGATATTCTCAGCCTTGTCAGATAAGTTTCTTTTTGCAGCATGCAGTCTGTAGCAGTTAATGAAAAGACTCATAACTGGTGAAAATGTTGCAAATGCATGACTGTTGAATAATCACCTCTAATAGGAATTTATAAATCACACCCCCAAGGCCCAGGAACATCATGAAGAGCGGCCTGAAAGAATGTAACAGCCAGGAAGTGAAGGCACTACTGTAAATATTGTCTTCTGTACATGCCATGTACTGTCACCTGATGGTTGTTACACCCATGAACTCACAAGACTTCTGTCTACCTCCACAAGACCTGCATAAGACTGAGCCCACTCATATATAAGAGTGAGTCTTATAAAGCCCTACCCTTCCCTGAGGATCTACTAGCAGTTGCTGGTGTGATGGAGAATCGCTCTTCAGTATAGCAACTGGTAAGTTTCCTGTGCTTTCTTAATATTAACAACCTAACACCCATCATGCTCATACAAGCAGCTCTAATTAAACACAGTGTGTCACTTAAAAATGACATGAATGTAGAAAAAAGACAAGTTAGGAAGAAAAGGGAGCTCATAGAATGTTTAAGGAAAATAAGAGAGGGTAGTGGGAGATAAATATAATAAAAACACATTATATACATATATGAATTTATCTTTTTTTTGGTTTTTCGAGACAGGGTTTCTCTGAATATCTCTGGCTGTCCTGGACTCACTTTGTAGAACAGGCTGGCCTCGAACTCACAAAGATCCGCCTGCCTCTGCCTCCAAAGTGCTGGGATTAAAGGCGTGCGCCACCACCGCCCGGCTGAATTTATCTTTTTTTAAATTTATTTATTTATTGCTTCAGGTTACATCTCTGTCATAGTGTCCTCTTTCCACCTCTCCCAGTCCTGCCCTCCCACCCTCTACCCCCTAACCCTTCCATCCCACTCCTCTGGAGTAGAGTGTCCCTACATACATTTTAAGAATTAAAAAGAATTTCTGAAGGGCAGAAATCAGAAATGAAGTGCGTTAATGAGGCAGGAGACCAATGTACCTTTGGTCACCATTTTCTCTACTAGTAGGATGTATCTACCTTCAACATAAAGATATTAGAATTAATATAAAGGCTTCCTAGAGGCAACCATGTAGTTCATTGGTATAGAAAAATACTTAGGATTGAGGTGGGAATTATTAAAATTGGGAAGACAGACACTTAATGTTACTACTTCTATTCTTTTTCCCAGAAAGGTTAGGGGAACAGTCAGATTGGAATAAGGGATGGATGCTGACACTATTTCCAAAAGCAAACAAGTGTTGAAAACCTTGAAGCATCCCTGTTCTTACTAGTGAACCACCTCTTGGAAGCTCTGCAGTCCAGGAAATCTAAATCAACTTTTTTTCACTGTCCCTGATGTTGACCTAAGGAGTTCCTGACCTCAGCTGAACAAGCTACCTCCTCTGTCATTCTATGCTCTGAATTTCTATGGTCACCCCCTTGCCTTTGCAATTTGACTTTTATCATTAATGTTCCCAACTTTGGCCTAGAAACCTGATCTGATTCTCTGCATTCTTGGCTTTCTTCCAGTTTGTTGCAGTTGTTACCTCCCAAGATCAACGTGCTGATCTCAGGCCAGCCTGAACCCAAGTTGGACCTGTGGTCACCCTAGTCGATTGAGGATTCTGCTTCACCATACATGACGCTGTTCTGTCAGCTCTGCTGCAATCCGAACTTTTCTCCTATATTACTACCATGCCAGTATCGATTAGCTGCTGTTTAAAAGTGACTAGCTAAGCATCTCTCTGTAGGTAAGCTAGGGCTGGACAACTAAGATCAGTTGCTAATGATGATGATAAAGAAATTAAAGTTGAATCTGGGATAAGAAAATCACAGACAGACATCCTTAGATTCAAACAAGTCTGCTGTTATTTGAATGTGAAACATCCTTCATACGCTCATATGCTTGAGCCTTGGTCTCCGGGGTACTGGCATCATTTGTGAAGTTATGGATCTTTTAGCAGTTGGAGTATTACTACAAGACTTGTGTCATTGGAGGCAATCTTCATGGCTTTATATCCCAGCCCCACTTCCTGTTCTTTCTCTGCCTCTCCTCACTGTGGATTCAATGTGACCAGCCGCCTCCTGCACCTGCATCCTTGGAAACTGTGAACCAAAGTAAATTGGACTTTCTGTAAGCTGCCTTGGCAAGGTATTTTGTCACAGCCAGAAGTAATGTAGCTGATACTGAACCCTCTTCACCTGTACTCCAGAGTCAGGGGTAAGATTCTGAGAGAAGGAAAAGCATTGAACAAAAAAAAGTTAGGAGGTCCACAGAGACAGTGCAGCTTTCAGGTGAAATCTCCTAGAGTGAGAAAGTCTTTCCCAGGATTCATACAGAACCTGTAAGCTCAACTAAATAATTTAGGCCTCTGGGTTGTTGGCAATTAATTTATATTAGCAGCACCGTGAAACAGATGGAATGTTCTTGATTAATTTTCATTACATTGATATCAAGATCATCTTTGACTTGGGGGTTATTTAGTTACAGTGAGATCAAGAGGAGAAAAGAAAAGATAAAGGAACAATCTCAAAGATACTTTTAGCCATATAGTACAGGATAACTATCCTACAACAAACACACCAAAGGGAACAGGAACATAGACTTTGTTACCTGTTAGTGGGACACTTTGCCCTGGTGGTGCTGCCATGTAGCCCCCCAGTGCAAGAGGAAGCTCTTAGCTCTCATATGACTGCTGAACTGGGTGGGAGCTGTTATGTAGGGACACTCCACTCCAGAGGAGGAGTAGGATAGGTGGGGGGTGTGGCGGTGGGACCGGGAAGGATGGAAAGAGGGCACTGTGATGGAGATGTAATTTGAAGTAATAAATAAATAAATAAAATTTTTAGAAGCTACTTTCTGTGGGGAAAGGGACATGCATAGTTGCCTGTTGTAGCCCTTCTCATTCCTTATTGGAAAACAAGAGGGAAAAGAACAAAAATAAATGAAAATCCTTTTTCGAATTCAGTGAATACTAGGTGCTAATTCTCTGAATACATTAATTCAATTAGTGACTATACCAGCTAATAACATAGGTCTTACTCGCCCCCATTTAATGAATGTGGAATGTGAAAGTCTGAAATATTGTATAATCTGCCCATGGTCAATAAGCTATTAGTTGACAAGATAAACAATATACAATATCAGAGACCATGGTTCCATATTCAAAGAAGTATTGCCTTCTCAGAGACACTCTAGATGGAAGGACATGATAATTTTCTCAACACTGGAGGAACTACCAATATTTGGTTTATACAATTAAAATTCAAAATGAAATTATCTTCATTTTATTACTCAATAGGGAAACAAAACTGCCTCCCAGGTTGTCAAGTAAGAATTTCAGTAGAATTCCACTAACATTGCCTTGGTGCTGATTAAAGTGACTCTGCTGGGTAAGTTGACAGCCTAGCTCTGCCAAGACAGGGTTGGCAAGTCCTTCATAGCCCTTGCTCTACAATCAATGTCTGTCAGAGAAACGGGGCCAAACGACTGAAGAGCGATGCTGTAATATATGGAGAGAAAATGGGAACTGTCCAGGCAGCCACTGGTATGCCATTTCTTAGTTTTGGAAGCTACAGGCCCTGTACTTCCTATAAAATCAGATATATTTATCCCTCTCAGGTCTCTGAGGTGGTTGAAGAACAGATAGCTAGAGCCTCATAATTTAATTTTGAGTTGTTTAGGAGTCAAGAGAGTGTTATAGATCTAAGAAGATGCTTTTAAAATTGTGTTGCAAGTTAGTATGAATGTTGAGTTAGATACAGAACTTTAAACTCATGGAGATGGTTAGATAGTAGAATGTTAAAGTCAGGTGCCAAATACATATGGACTGGACATTGGGAATGTAGGTTAAGCCATATAACCCTCATAACTATGGCCTAATTACCTCTGTTGTACTGTATTGTATTTATTATTATAAGAGAAAGAGCCATTTGTTGGACTGAAAGGGGAAACTGTAGGGGGAAATAAGATATACCTTAAACTTAAAAAAAAAGGGAAGAGGATGGGGGGTTGAGGACCGGAGGGTGGGACTGGAGGGGGGAATAGGGAGGGGACTGCGATTGAGATGTAACTTGAAGAAATAAAAAATAAAGGACAAAAAAGAAAGCAAAAAAGGAGAGCAAAGATGGCGGCGACCTACACTGACGCATTCTGAACGCGGGGAAAAAAGAGCCATAAAAAACACAGAGATATTGGGCACTGTGCAAAAACCGGAGGGGCTAGACCCCCCCCCGGAACACTCACAGCTCCCAAGGGACTGTTAAAAGTCCCAGGGCAAGGCTCTCCCCATCTCTCACAGACACGGAGGCCACTAAATGCGGGATTCGGGAACTCCCATTTGGTGAGGCGCCTGGTAAGATCGATCCCAACTTACAGCAGGCAGAATCAGGGTCCATTTGGCCATAGATCGCTGTCCTATTGAGCTCCCCACACATCAGGTTGAACTTAAACCCACTTAGAAAAGGTTGCGAGATAGTGGAAGCCTTAGCAAGGAACAAACAGGGGGCTCAGCGGGTGGTCCGCAGCGGCTCCTGAAGCAGGAGGGCGGGAGGTTCCGAGAGAGCGCGGGAAGCTGGGAACACAAAAGCAGGCGGGAGGGGCCAAATCTCGCAGATTCACTATAGTGCAGCTGGGGAGAGAGCAAGGCGGGCAGGGACAAATCCCCGCCAGTCCAAGGCAGGTCATCTGGGGAGAGAGACAGGCGTGGGTGGGGCCAGGGGTCCGTGCACCCACAGCGGAGCTGCTGGGACGAGAGGTGCACTCAGGCAGCCGGAGGATCCGGGGCTTGGGGTACCCACGGGACCCGTGGCGGCGCAGACAAGAAGGGAATTAGGCACAGGGTCCAGCCCTGTGGCGAGAAGACTAGAGAGAAACCAGAAATCAGGACCATAGCTGTATCCTGGAAAATCCAGACATATCAGGTGTGGAGCCAGACCCTGTCAGCCTCCTGGACAACAAACAAAGCCCACAGAATCTGTGCCTGGGCAAACAGGCCCATACCATCAGAACCATTACAGGCTGATAACTCAAAGTGCAACATAGAGAAGTCTGAATTGGGAGCAGTGAAACAATCCTGGTCCATTATTCACAACCTGGGAATAAGCTGCACCAGATGACAGTGCCTCTGGCCATTAAAACCACAGTGACCTTGAAATCCCCCTGTAAGCAACGACAGATAGCCAAGTAACTCGTCCCCTGCACCAAATCATCCACTGTGGTTCCAAGCACAGAAAACAGACAGCTAAATGCATCCAATGGCGAAAGGTCAAAAAAAGAATAGAAATCAAGGAATTATGACTCCAACAAAGCAGAACCACCCTAGCTCATCCAATTTGGATGACCACACACCAACAGAAACACATGAAAACATTGACAATTCTGCAGTATGGAAAGTGATAGAGTCCCTGCAAGAAGAACTTAAATCTATGAAGGAATTCAAAGAAACCACAATTCTACAAATCAAAACAAGGAACAACACCATTAAAGAGATCCAAGCCAAGGTGACAGAGCTTGAACAGGAAAAGGAAAAAGCCATGAAAGATTTTCATACAAAAACAAGCAAGCTGGAGAAGGAAATGTACAAAACGAACAAAACCATACAAGACATGAAAATAGAAATAGAAACAATAAAGAAAACACAGTCAGAGTTAAAAGAGGAAGTGGAGAACCAAGGGAAGAGAACAGGAACTACGGATGTGAGTATCAACAATAGGATGCAAGAGATGGAAGACAGGATCTCAGGCATGGAAGATTCAGTGGAAGAAATCAGTACAACATCCAAAGAAAATGAGAAGGCTAAAAAATTTCTCACCCACAACATCCAAGAAATCAAGGACTCAATGAAAAGACGGAACCTAAGAATTATAGGTATAGAGGAAAGAGAGGACTCCCGACTCCAAGGTCCAGGAAATATCTTCAACAAAATCATAGAGGAAAACTTCCCAAACCTGAAAAAAGAGATGCCAATAAAAATCCAAGAGGCATACAGAACACCAAACAGATTAGACCAGAAAAGAAACTCCTCTCGCCACATAATAATTGAAACCCCAAATGTACAGAACAAAGAAAGAATATTAAAAGCTGTAAGAGAAAAAGGTCAAGTCACATACAATGGCAGACCCATCAGAATTACACCTGACTTCTCCCCAGAAACGATAAAAGCTAGAAGGGCCTGGTCAGATATACTACAAGTCCTAAGAGATCATAGATGCCCAGCCAGACTACTTTACCCAGCAAAACTCTCTATCAACATAGATGGAGAAAACAAGATATTCCATGACAAAATTAAATTTAAACAATATCTACCCACAAACCCAGCCCTACAGAAAATCCTAGAAGGAAAATCCCAACCCAGAGAAGAAAACTCCACCCAAGAAAACAAAGGGAATAGAAAACCCATCAGCAACTAAACCAAAAGAGGAACAGGACCACCACCTATACCAAACTAATGGGAAATAACAACCCCAGGTCACTAATATCCATCAACATCAATGGACTCAACTCCCCAATAAAAAGACATCGGTTTACAGAGTGGATTCGCAAGCAAGACCCTTCCTTATGCTGTATACAAGAGACACATCTAACTACAAAAGATAGACACTGCCTCAGAGTAAAGGGCTGGGAAAAGGTTTTCCAAGCAAATGGACCCAGGAAGCAAGCTGGAGTAGCCATCCTAATATCAAACAAAACAGACTTCCAACTGAAGTTAATGAAGAAAGACAAAGAAGGGTACTATATACTCATTAAAGGGAATATTCACCAAGAGGAAATTTCAATACTGAACATCTATGCCCCAAATACAAAGGCACCTACTTTCGTAAAAGAAACACTTCTAAAACTTAAAGCGCACGTCGATCACAACACATTAGTAGTGGGAGACTTCAACACCCCACTCACAACAAAGGACAGATCATCAAGACAGAAGACAAACAGAGAAATATTGAGTCTAACAGAGATCATGAACCAAATGGACCTAACAGATATCTACAGAACGTTTCACCCAAACACAAAGGAATACACCTTTTTCTCAGCACCCCACGGAACCTTCTCCAAAATCGACCACATAATTGGTCACAAAGATAGTCTCAGTAGATACAAGAAAATTGAAATAACACCTTGTATCTTATCAGACCACCACGGAATAAAGCTGGTCTTCAACAGTAAAAGAATCAACAGAAAGCCTACACACACATGGAAATTGAACAGCTCCATACTGGATGACCACTGGGTCAGGGAAGAAATAAGGAAGGAAATCAAAGACTTCTTAAAATCCAACGACAATGAAGACACAACATACCCAAACCTATGGGATACATTGAAAGCTGTGCTAAGAGGAAAGTTCATAGCACTAAGTGCTTTCAAAAAGAAAATTGTGACAGCTCATATTAGTGAACTAACAGCTAAGCTGGGTGAATTGGAAAAAAAAAGAAACAAACACTCCCAAGATGAGCAGAAGACAGGAAATCATCAAACTTAGAGCTGAAATCAACAACTTAGAATCAAAAAGAACTATACAAAGAATCAATGAAACCAAGAGTTGGTTCTTCGAGAAAATCAACAAAATAGACAGACCCCTAGCCAAATTAACTAAAAGGCAAAGGGAAAGAACACAAATCAACAAAATCAGAAATGAAAAGGGAGAAATAACAACAGACATTGAGGAGATCCAGAAAATATTCGGACATTACTTTAAAAATCTATATTCCACTAAATTTGAAAACCTAAGCGAAATGGACAATTTCCTTGATAAATTCCACCTACCAAAACTAAATCAAAATCAGATTAACAGCTTAAACAGCCCAATAACACCTAAGGAAATAGAAACAGTCATTAATAATCTCCCAACCAAAAAAAGCCCAGGGCCAGATGGCTTTAACACGGAATTCTACCGGACCTTCAAAGAGGAACTAACACCATTACTTTTCAAACTCTTCCACCACATAGAAACAGAAAGATCACTGCCAAACTCATTCTATGAGGCCACTGTCATTCTGATTCCTAAACCACACAAAGACCCAACAAAGAAAGAGAACTTCAGACCAATCTCCCTCATGAACATTGATGCAAAAATACTTAATAAAATACTAGCAAACCGAATTCAAGAACACATCAAAAATATCATACACCATGATCAAGTAGGCTTCATCCCTGGAATGCAGGGATGGTTCAATATACGAAAGTCTATCAACGTAATTCACCACATAAACAAGATGAAAGAAAAAAACCACATGATAATCTCGCTAGATGCAGAAAAAGCATTTGACAAAATCCAACACCCCTTCATGCTAAAAGTTCTGGAGAGAACGGGCATACAAGGACCATACCTAGAAATAATAAAGGCAATATACAGCAAGCCAGTAGCCAACATCAAATTAAATGGAGAGAAACTTGAAGCATTTCCTCTAAACTCAGGGACAAGACAAGGATGTCCACTTTCACCATATCTCTTCAATATAGTACTTGAAGTCCTTGCTAGAGCAATAAGACAACTAAAGGAGATCAAAGGGATAAAAATTGGAAATGAAGAAGTCAAATTATCCCTATTTGCAGATGATATGTTAGTATACATAAGCGACTCCAAAAATTCCACCAAAGAACTCTTACAGCTGATAAACAACTTCAGCAAGGTGGCTGGATACAAAATTAACTCAAAAAAATCAGAAGCCCTTCTTTATACAACAAACAAATATACCGAGAAAGAAATAAGGGAAACAACCCCCTTCACAATAGCCACAAACAACATAAAATACCTGGGGGTAACTCTAACCAAGCATGTAAAGGACCTATATAACAAGAACTTCAAGCCCCTGAAGAAAGAAATGGAAGAGGCCTTTAGAAGATGGAAAGATCTCCCATGCTCATGGATAGGTAAGATCAACATAGTAAAAATGGCTATCCTACCAAAAGCAATATATAGATTTAATGCAATTCCTATCAAAATACCAACACAATTCTTTATAGACCTGGAAAAAGCTAGTCTCAACTTCATATGGAACAACAAAAAGCCCAGAATAGCTAAATCAATCTTGTCCAATGAAAAAACATCTGGAGGTATCACCATCCCAGATTTCAAGCTGTACTACAGAGCAACAGTAATAAAAACAGCATGGTACTGGAATAGAAACAGACCAGTGGATCAATGGAATCGAATTGAAGACCCAAACATGGATCCACACACCTATGGCCAACTAATCTTTGACAAAGAAGCCAAAAACGCACAATGGAAGAAGGACAGCATCTTCAACAAATGGTGCTGGTCCAACTGGATGTCCACTTGCAAAAGAATGAAATTAGACCCATACCTATCACCTTGTACAAAACTTAATTCCAAGTGGATCAAAGACCTTAACATAAGGCCAGCCACACTAAAGATACTAGAAGAAAAAGTAGGAGAAACCCTCGAACTCATTGGCACAGGTGACAACTTCCTGAACAGAACACCAACAGCTCAGGACCTGAGATCAACAATCAATAAATGGGACCTCATGAAACTGAAAAGTTTCTGTAAAGCAAAGGATACTGTCATTCGAACAAAACGGCAACCAACAGACTGGGAGAAAATCTTCACCAACCCCACATCTGATAGAGGGCTATTATCTAAAATCTACAAAGAACTCAAGAAACTAAATGCCAAGAAACCAAATAATCCAATCAAAAAATGGGAGATGGAGCTAAATAGAGAATTCACAAAGGAGGAATCCCTAAGGGCTGAGAGACACTTGAAGAAATGTTCAACATCCTTAATCATCAGAGAAATGCAACTCAAGACTACCCTGAGATTCCACCTAACATCTGTTAGAATGGCTAAAATAAAGAGCTCAAATGATAGTGCATGCTGGCGAGGGTGTGGAGAAAGGGGTACCCTACTCCATTGCTGGTGGGAGTGCAGGCTTGTGCAACCACTATGGAGGTCTGTCTGGCGATATCTTAGAAATCTAGGAATAACCTTGCCTCAGGACCCAGCCATACCACTTCTGGGTATACACCCAAAGGACCTCTCACGGAGACATAGGGAAGTCTCCTCATCTATGTTCATAGCAGCCTTATTTGTAATAGCTAGAAATTGGAAACAACCCAGATGTCCCTCAACTGAAGAATGGATTAAAAAATTGTGGTACATCTATACAATGGAATATTACTCAGCTATCAGAAACAATGAAATCATGCAATTTGCAACCAAATGGATGGATCTAGAGGAGCTCATCCTGAGTGAGCTAACCCAGTCTCAGAAGGATGCACATGGCATCTATTCACTTATAGTAGGATTTTAACTATATCGTACAGGATATCTGTACTACAACCAACACATCAAAAGGAACAAGGACATAATTTTTTTTTTATCTTTTTCTTTTTCCTTCTTTTTTTCTTTTTTTCTCTTTCCTTTTCCCTTCTCTTTTTCCTCTCTTTTTTTTGTTGATATTCTTTGTTTTTGTGGATTTGTGTGTTTGTTGGTCTTTTTTTTAGTATTCCCCCAGTAGCAATGAGTCACAAGTCACTGGCAGTACTGCCTCTTAGGCTCCCGGTGAATGAAGAGGCGCTTGGCCCTCATATGACTCCTGATCTGTGGTGAGAGACTGTTAGGCAGGGACACTCCACCACAGAGGAACAATACGGAAGGGTCAGGGGGTAGAGCATGGGAGGGTGGGGCTGGGAAGCGGGAAAAGAGGACAATATGATAAGGATGTAACCTGAAGCAACAAACAAATAAATTTATTAACTAGAAAAAAAAAAAAGGCAGGGGGCAGGGCTGAAACACTGTGAATGGAACAGAGGATACAGCCATTCGGCCTGGATTTGCAGACCTCCAGGTGTAGAGAAGACGTGGAGCTAAGGTAAAATACATGAGAATTGTGGTATTGGCCCATGCCTTTGACTTCAGTGGAGACAAGGGGGGAGGGCACCTTAGAGTTGGTGGTCTTATGTACTCTGGAGTCATACGGAGCGGGGTGGTGAGGGTGCATACTCTTGGTCCCACCATTCAAGAAGAGTACACCCTTGGTCCCAGCTCCCAGCACACTAGAGACAGAAAGAGGCAGATCCCGGAGTTCAGGGTCAGCCTGATGCAGGGTAAACTCTAAATAGAGAAAGACTTCGATCCAGGAGTGGTGGAACACATCTTTGATCCCTTCAGATGAGAAACACAGGTCCCTGTTCCCAATAATTAGAGTTCAGTGACACACACATGGGATTTGGAGGGACCTAGGTTTGGAGGCTACTTACAAAAGGCCTTCTCAACGCAGGCAGATTGTCCTTTGGGATTTCAAAATATATACACTAGAGCTGGTTTAGCGCCAAGGTGACAGAATGATTTCTACTTTAACCCGGATTGAAAGATAACGCTTTGTATGTTATCAGAAGGCCAAATATGCTTCAGGAGAAGTACTACCTAGCCCCCCCATCCCCCCCCCAGAAAAAAAAAAAGAGGGCAATTGTCCTAGGGTTGGGATTGGGGCAGGGCTCTGTTCTTATCGTTCCAGGAGAATCGAAGTGTCCATTAGGGGAGCCCGGGGACAGAGGACAGCGGAATCCTCAGCAGAGAGCAGAATCAGACATCAAGGAGGATGAGTGACCCAGTTGATTCTGCCTGGCAGACTTCCTCAATAGCTGTCTCCATCGGGGGCCTGCAACCACCACTGCAATCCAGTGTCGCTGGGACCGTTCAGCTCTACACAATGCCCCAGCCGGAACCTCAGTGAAGCCTGCAAGATCAGCTTCTGCCTACAAACCCCTTAGGTCATCTAAACAGCTGAGAACAAAAGGACTGAACATAAAAGGATTGTACTAACATTTTTAATCATTTTTCCCATTTGGGTTGGGGCCCCAAACAGGTCTACTACGACCCAAATCAGCAGGAAGTCACTTTAAGAGAGCGACGTCCCATGCCCAGAGGGTGGGGAGGGTGTTTCTCCGCCCATCTTTTTGGTTATTTGAAGGATAACTGAAAACTCTGTTATGTAGGGGAAGAGACTACAAGCTGATAAATGGTCCTGTCTTAATGGGTTTTGGAGGTTAGCCCCAGGGAATTCCTACTTTTCCTTTTCTGTATCCTTCTTCCTCTCCTATGTAGGAGTGCATGGGCTTGAGAAAAATGAGATATAGACATAGCACAGGAAGGTCCAAGAAGAAGGGGCAGATTATTGAATATGCCCTTATACCTTTGTATATTGATACAAAATTAGTAGTTTATTTGGCTAAAGTGGTATTGACCATTGTTTATTGTGCAAAAATAAGATTGTATTGGATTACATCGGTATTGATCTTTGTATATTGATACAAAATTAAGATTATAGTTGGCCACAATGGTATTGACCCTTGCATATGGACGTAATATTAAGATTATATTGGGCTACATAGGCATTGATCTTGGTATATTGATACATAATTAAGAGTATATTTAACCACAATTGAATAGATCTTTGTATATTGATACAAATTTAAAGGTAATGCTTCCCAATGGTATCATACCTAGAGATACTTAAAAATAAAATGTGAAGCTCTGACCTCTTGATACCAACCGTCTAAAACGGTCTAGGATAGTTAAAACAAACTCCTAGTCATGCAAACATGTCTCTTTGTTGGCTACTATGACAGTCTATCACAGATATTCTCTAAACTACCCAGTAATCAAGTTGCTAAGAGACAAGCAACATTTGCTTATCTAAATACAAGAGATGGATAGGGCATCTTCAAAAACCCCTTGAGATCTGCAGAATATGGCATTCAAAGATGTTATCTTAAATCAAGATTTTTTTTTATATCGAGACATATCAGCACCTGACGGCAACCCTATTCTACTCCAAGTAGAGGATAAGCAACGAAGAACCTCCACTGTAAGATGGTTGAATTGGTGGCAAGCCTCTCTCTTGGCATGAAAAAACCCCTTGCACCAACTGCAGACAGACTGCTGTCCAAAAAGGACAAAACTTGGTAGCGGGGAAGTCGACAGCCTAACTCTGCCAAGACAGGGTAGGAAAAACCCCTTGCTTCAACTGTAGACAGACTGCTGTCCAAAAAGGACAAAACTTGGAAGCAGGTAAGTCGACAGCCTAGCTCTGCCAAGACAGGGTAGGCGAGTCCTTCATAACCCCTGCTCTACAATCAATGTCTGTCAGAGGAATGGGGTCAAATGACTGAAGATTGATGCTGTAATGTATGGAGAGAAAATGGGAGCTGTCCAGGCAGCCACTGGTATGTCATTTCTTAGTTTGGGAAGCTGCAGCCCTGCACTTCCTATATAATCAGATATATTTGTCCCTCTCAGGTCTCTGAGGTGGTTGAAGAATAGATAGCTAGAGTCTCATAGTTAAATTTTGAGTTGTTTGGGAATCAAGAGGGTGTTCTAAGAAGATGCTTTTTAATTTGTGATGAAAGTTGAGTTGGATATAGAACTTTAAACTCATGGAGATAGGTCGACAGTAGAATGTTGAAGTCAGGTGCCAAATACATATAGACTGGACATTGGGATTGTATGCCAAGCCATATAACTCTCATAATTTTGGCCTAATTACCTCTGTTGTTTTGTATTGTATTTATTATTATAAGAGTAAGAGCCATTTGTTGGACTGAAAGGGGGAGCTGTTGGGGGGAAAAGATATATCTTAAAAAAAAAAAAGGAAGGGGATGGGTGGGTTGAGGCGGAAGAGGGTGGGAGGGTGGGACTGGAGGCAGGGTAGGGAGGGGATTTCAATTGAGATGTAACTTGAAGAAATAAAAAATAAAGTAAAAAAAAAAAAGAAAGCAAAAAAAAAAAAAGTGACTCTGCTGGGCTTGGAAGCCTAACAGTGGACCAAGACAGACCTAATCTCTACCTTCTGGAAGCCTTAGACATGTTACAAGTGTAAGCAGAATGGATATTGTGAAAATGACAGGAGAGCAAACACCTGTAGACAGAAAAGACAAACACACTTCATAATTTACAAATTCAGCAGGGCCCTTGGGAGATGATGATTGGGCTGAAATTGAAATGATAAGTACAAATGAGAAAAGTGAAAGCTAAAGTTGACCTCATGATGTCATCTAATGACGACCATCTGGAGGTTCACAGATTTCTCTAAAGAGCAACAGCCCAGGTGACTGTTACCCTTAATGAAATATTAGCAAATTAAATCCAGAAATATGTAAAAGGCATAGAGTACCACAATGAATTGAGTTTGGCACCAGAATATAACATTTATTTAACATATAAATATTCAGAGTAACTTGTCACATTCATTATTTAACTAGAGGAAAATTCCTATGAACACTTCAATACATGCAAAAATTCATTTGACATAATTATGCTTTTTTATCAAATACTAGAAAGAAAATTTGCAACAAAAATGTAATATTAATTAATTAAATTATTTTTTCTTATCCTGAGAAAAGAATGATGATGACCCTCCTGGACACTCTTATTGCAAATTTATGATGAAGTTAGATTGTGTAACCAGACAAAAAGAAATAATCATAGAAATTGGGGGGAAAAGGTACTTGTAGTTATAAGCAGTTCCAAGTTATCTATGAAAGAACCATCAGAATTGATAAGTGGTATTTCACAATGTTATATAATATAAGATCAATACATAAAACTCAATTGTAAATCTTATGCAGCAACTAAGTTTTTTTTAAATGTTAAACAATACTATTTTCAACAGCATCTAGAAACACAAACTTCATACAAATAAACCTAAAAAATGATATGTAAACCTTCTTCACTATAAAACATAAAACATTATGAAAATAAATTAAAATACACCTAAAGAAATAGAACCACATTAAACACTTCCATTAAACACAATCCATTCTCTGCACCCTGCCATACTGATCTTGACCCAACACAACCACAATCAAAATTATAGCAGGAGTGCTGGGGAGGTGGTTCAGTAGGTAACGTGCAAGCATGAGGACCACAAAGACCAGAGTTCAGATATACAACACAAACACAAATCCAGAGTGAGCAGGCATGGCCATGGCTGGGGAGTCTAAACTAAAGTGGAACACTTGAGGAAGATTCTCAACTTCACCTTTGAGTTCTACACACATGAGCACATATGTGTACATGAACCCATATACACACATGTGCCCACACACATGCAAGCACAAATATGCACACACACTCCACAGAAACACACATAAAAGTTACAGCAGGACTTCCATATACTTACAAACTATACCATATCTATACAAATCAAAAGACCTAGAATACGTGAAACAATCTTAAAAACAACAATCATCAATGTGGGATGACTCATTATTCCTCCAGCTACAATAATCATGATAGTATGTTATCAGTGACCAGATAGAAAATGGAACAGAATAGAAACCCCTAAACAGACATATACACACTCAAATGATTTTCATTATCAACTAAAATAATTCAATTTGAAATGAGAAATCTCTTCAGCAAATGGTTTAGAATAATGGACATCTATAAGTCAAAAGTGAACCTTGATCCCTCCATCACACACACACACACACACACACACACACACACACACACACACAGAGAGAGAGAGAGAGAGAGAGAGAGAGAGAGAGAGAGAGAGAGTGTTAATGCAATACAGATTATAGACCACACGGAAAAGCTAAAAAAGGCTTAAGAAAAAAAACATGAGAGAGTGTCTTTCTGATGTTTGTTGGAAAGTAGTGTTTACAATGGGGGAAAGGGACATAAAGAAGAAAAATTAGCTGGGATTCATCCCATCTGTAAAATTGTTTGTTTGCTCAAGAAAGATAATAAAACAAATTATTCCAGTCAGTGAATAATAACATCATATATATGCATGCATATATATATGTATCTTCAATAAAATTACACAGAGAATGTGCAAAATCCACATATAACTCAATGATAAAAACAAAATAAGTCAACACATAATGAATAAGCAGTTAACAAACAGAGACATATATGTAGGCAGCTTGGTAACACTGGCAGTGATCAGGAAAACATTAAAATCACAAGGTTATAATGGTTCTCATAAGAAGACTTTTTTCAAAACAGAAAAATAGTATATCCAGCATAACAGAATACTCAAGGGTTAGAAAGGAGGATACTACCTGAATGCCTAGTACATTGTTGTTTGGAATGCAAAAATCTTGAGATTCTACTTGGTACTTTCTTAAATGTTTAAAAGGTGTCTGTCATGTAACACATTAATTTTATTCTTTTATATTTAACCAAGGAAAATGAGCATGTCTTTATAAAAACTATTACTAATAATTCTATCACTACAATAATGGTTATGGTATGTTCAAAAGAATGCTATATAGTAACAAAATTGGAAGGTGCTGATACACATATTATGGGCAACTCTTACATTTTCTCTATGAAAGGATAAAACCACAAGAAACACATAGTCTTTATTATCTTAATGTTTCCGATCGAAGACTCTAATTCAGGTTTTTATAATATAGAGTACATGTGCCATATATACTCTAAAATCCAAAGCAATGTTTAACAAAAATTTTGGATAATAGATTTTGGACCATGTAATGAATAATTTTAATTGATGACATTAGTAGTAAACTTGAAAAAACAGTGATATCAACTATCTATGTACAGTGGGGGAAATATAGACAAACCTAGAAGCTAATATTATCAAATATGGAACAAGGCAAATAATCTAATAGCTAACAGTTAGTACATTTGAGAGCTAAATAGCCAGATATTGACACATAAAAACAGAGAATCATGTATATAGTTTATCCCAAATAAATGATGAGGTAGAAATTTTAGGGGCAATAGGAAATTAAAATTTATATTTTATGTCAGTAATTTCAAAAACTTCTATAAGTAAACATCACCAGAAAATAAAAGCCTAAATATTCATTTTAATATATATCTTCCTTATCTCACTGTATAAACAGAAAGAAGACAAAATGAAAGGGACTCTAGTCTCTGGAAGAGCCAGACCTGGAGAATAAATATACGGAAATAGTGTCTTCTGGACACCTCAGGAGAGCTGCACATATGTACTCTCCGCAGTTGTAACAGCATGCTCAAGATCTGTGCAAGCCTATGTCGAATAGAGAGGAAGTTGAGCATGAAACACTACCCCTAGCCATTGAGCTCCTAGGAATTGGTAGCTCAATTGGTAGGGAGAGGGAAAGTCAGTTTTCTCTAAGAAAATAGCTCCTGGTAAGTTGACTGTGCTCCACAGCATGTCATGCATCCAAAAACATCTGGGAAGCACATACTGGTCTTAATGGGGAAAAATGACTTAACACTGGGTGTAATGGGGAAGGTGAAGTGGATCTGGAAAGTATGGGGAAGGATGAATATTAACAAAACACATTGTATAAAATTTTCAAAGAACTAATAAGGATTTTTAAAAAGTCAGGTGTTAACAATCAATAAATGGGACCTCATGAAACTGAAAAGCTTCTGTAAGGCAAAAGACACTGTCATTCAAACAAAATGGCAACCTACAGATTGGGAAAAAATCTTCACCACCCCATATCTGACAGAGGGCTAATATCCATAATTTACAAAGAACTCAAGAAATTAAATGCCAAGAAACCAAATAACCCAATCAAAAAAATGAGGAACAGAGCTAAATAGAGAATTAACAAAGGAGGAATCCCTAATGGCTAAGAGACACTTGAAGAAATGCTCAGCATCCTTAATCATCAGAGAAATGCAACTCAAGACAACTCTGAGATTCCATCTCACACTTGTCAGAATGGCTAAGATCAAAAGCTCAAATGACAGCACATGCTGGCAAGGTTGTGGAGAAAGAGGTACCCTACTCCATTGCTGGTGGGAGTGCAAGCTTGTACAACCACTATGGAAATCAGTCTGGTGATATCTTAGAAAACTTGGAATAGCCCTATCTCAAGACCCAGCCATACCACTTCTGAGTATACATCCAAATGATTCCTCACCAAACCACAAGGACGTTTTCTCATCTATGTTCATAGCAGCCTTATTTGTAATAGCTGGAAACTGGAAACAACACAGATGTCCCTCAACTGAAGAATAGATTAAAAAACTGTGGTATGAGGGGGATCCAAGATGGCGGCAGCCGGTGCGGATGTATTTTGATTTCGGGGTCAACAATCATAAGGCGGCAAGTGTTCCAGGACACTGTACAAAGGGCACGACCCCTTCTAAATCTCACCCAGCTACACAGGGACCACGGAAGATGCCTGGGCAGGACGCCCCTTCCAAATCTCAGGACACGCTAGGAAGCCTCTGGATCCGGGAATTGGGATAACCCATCCCCCCAACAGGAGAGAGACTCCCGGTAAGTTCCAACTTAATACCCAGCTGGCAGATTCAGAAACCATGCAGAGATAATCTCCACCCTGCTGGGCACTCCCAGGTCTCACACAGACGATCCAATTATCTAGCAAAAGGTTGCAGCCTTGGAAGCAAGCAGAGATCCGCTGCAAAGTGCCTTCAGAACACAGATTGCAGTCTGTGACATCACTGGCCAGTTTCCAAGCCATGGGAGCAGCAAGGCTACTGCAGCTGAACTGCAGACTTACCCGCTACAAGAACCAACCCCAGGCAAACTGCGAGATTTTTGAAATGGTCATATATCAGTCTTCTGTACTAGTACAGGCCCTTCCGGCAGGGAATCAGAGCTTACTTGTAAACAGCTCCACCACCTGAATTAATTAGGTCCCCACCTGGGAGGCGGGACTGAATGACTCACCTTATAGGGGTGGAGTAAGGCAACTCGAATCCTACACCACAGTGCCCCCTTTGGACCCAAGTCCAGAAGACAGCAAAATAAATTCCACATGGCTAGAGGCCCCAGACCAAAAAAAAAAAAAAACACAGATTGAAATGTCTCCAACAAAAGAAAGCAACGCTATTCCGCACAGCCCAAACCACCTCACCACAACTGAAACACATGAAAACGATGACAATTCTACAGTATGGAAAGTGATAAAGTCCCTTCAAGATGAACTTAAAATTATGAAGGAATTCAAAGAAGCCACAATTTTACAAGTCAAAACAACGAATAAGATCATTAAAGAGCTCCAAACCAAGGTGACCCAGCTTGAACAGGAAAAGCATAAAGCAATGAAAGATCTCCAGACAAAAACAAGCAAACTGGAGAAGGAAATGTACAAAACGAACACTAACATTCAAGACAAGAAAATAGAAATGGAAACAAAAAAGAAAACACAGTCAGAGTTAAAAGAGGAAATGGAGAATCAAGAGAAGAGAAAAGGAACTACGGATGTGAGTATGAAAAATAGAATGCAAGAGATGGAAGACAAGATCTCAGGCATGGAAGATTAGATGGAAGAAATCAGTACAACATCCAAAGAAAATGAGAGAGCTAAAAAATCGCTCACCCGCAACATCCAAGAAATCAAGGGCTCAATGAAAAGATGGAACCTAAGAATTACAGGCACAGAGGAAAGAGAAGACTCCCGACTTCATGGTCCAGGAAATATCTTCAACAAAGTCATAGAAGAAAACTTCCCAAACCTAAAGAAAGAGATGCCAGTAAAAATCCAAGAGGCTTACAGAACAACAAACAGATTAGATCAGAAAAGAAACTCCTCTCGCCACATAATAATAGAAACTCCAAATGTAGAGAACAAAGAAAGGATATTAAAAGCTGTGAGAGAAAAAGGCCAAGTCACATACAATGGCAGACCCATCAGAATCATACCTGACTTCTCCTCAGAAACTTTAAAAGCTAGAAGGGCCTGGATGGATGTCCTATAAGCCCTGAGAGAACATAGGTGCCCAGCCACACTACTACACCCAGAAAAACTCTCTATCAACATAAAAGGAGAAAACAAGATATTCCATGACAAAATCAAATTCAAACAATATCTCCTCACAAACCCAGCCCTACAGAAGATCCTAGAAGGAAAATTCCAACACAGAAGATAACTACACCCAAGAAAACAGAGGAAATAGAAACCTCCACAGCAACTAAACAAAAGAGAAACACAAGACAGCCAGGTATACCAAAATAATAGGAAATAAAAATCCCTGGTCACTAATATCCATCAACATCATTGGAATCAACTCAACAATAAAAAGACACAGACTTACAGACTGGATCCGTAAACAAGACCCATCTTTTTGTTGTATACAAGAAACACACCTCACTACTGAAGATAAACACTATCTCAGAGTAAAGGGCTGGGAAAAGGTTTTCCAAGCAAATGTACCCAGGAAACAAGCTTGAGCAGCCACCCTAATATCAAACAAAATAGACTTCCAATTGAAGTTAATAAAAAAAGATAGAGAAGGGCATTACATACTCATTAGAGGAAATATCCACCAAGAGGTCATCTCAATATTGAACATCTATGCCCCAAATACAAAAGGCACCTATATTTATAAAAGAAACACATCTAAAACTTAAATCACACATTGATCCAAACATTTTAATAGTGGGAAACTTCAACACCCCACTCACAACTATGGACAGATCATCAAGACCAAAGCCAAACAGAGAAATAATGAGTCTAACAGAGATCATGAACCAAATGAACCTAACAGATCTCTACAGAACGTTTCACCCAAACACAAAAGAATACACCTTCTTCTCAGCACCTCACAGAACCTTCTCCAAAATTGACCATATAGTTGGACACAAAGATAGCCTCAACAGATATAAGAAAATTGAAATAATCCCTTATATCTTATCAAACCACCATGGAATAAAGCTGGACCACAATAGCAAAAGAATCAACAGAAAGTCTACACTCACATGGAAATTGAAAAACTTTTTACTAGAGGACCACTGGGTCAGGGAAGAAATAAAGAAGGAAATTAAAGACTTCTTAAAATCCAACAAAAATGAAGACACAACATACCCAAACCTATGAGACACAATGAAAGCTGTGCTACGAGGAAAGTTCATAGCACTAAGTGCCTTCAAAAAGAAAATTGTGACAGCTCATATTAGCGAATTAACAGCTGAACTGGGTGAATTGGAAAAAAAAAGAAGCAAACACTCCCAAGAGGAGCAGAAGGCAGGAGATCATCAAACTTAGGGCTGAAATCAACAACTTAGAAACAAAAAGAACTATACAAAGGATCAATGAAACCAAGAGTTGGTTCTTCGAGAAAATCAACAAAATGGACAGACCCTTAGCCAAATTAACTAAAAGACAGAGGGAGAAAACACAAATCAACAAAATCAGAAATGAAAAGGGAGAAATAACAACAGACATTGAGGAAATCCAGAGAATATTTGGATTCTATTTTAAAAATCTATACTCCACCAAATTTGAAAACTTAAGTGAAATGGACAATTTTCTTGATAGATTCCACCTACCGAAGCTAAATCAAGATCAGATTAACAGATTAAACAGCCCTATAACCCATAAGGAAATAGAAACAGCCATTAAAAATCCCCCAACCAAAAAAAGCCCAGGGCCAGATGGCTTTAGCACTGAATTCTACCGGACCTTCAAAGAGGAGCTAACACCAATACTTTTCAAACTCTTTCACAAAATAGAATCTGAAAGAACATTGCCAAACTCATTCTACGAGGCCACAATCACCTTGATTCCTAAACCACACAAAGACCCAACAAAGAAAGAGAACTTCAGACCAATCTTCCTCATGAACATAGATGCAAAAATACTTAATAAAATACTAGCAAACTGAATTCAAGAACACATCAAAAGTATCATACACCATGATCAAGTAGGCTTCATCCCAGGGATGCAGGGATGGTTCAACATACGAAAGTCTATCAACGTCATTCACCATATAAACAAGATGAAAGAAAAAAACCACATGATAATCTTGCTAGATGCAGAAAAAGCATTTGACAAAATCCAACACTCCTTCATGATAAAAGTTCTGGAGAGAACGGGCATACAAGGGCCTTACCTAGAAATAATGAAGGCAATATACAGCAGGCCAGTGGCCTACATCAAAATAAATGGAGAGAAACTTAAAGCATTTCCTCTAAATTCAGGGACAAAACAAGGATGTCCACTTTCACCATATTTCTTCAATATAGTACTTGAGGTTCTTGCTAGAGCAATAAGACAACTAAAGGACATCAAGGGGATAAACATCAGAAACGAAGAAGTCAAATTATCCCTATTTGCAGATGATATGATAGTATACAAAAGTGACCCCAAAAATTCCACCAGAGAACTCTTACAGCTGATAAACACCTTCAGCAAAGTGGCTGGATACAAAATTAATTCAAAAAAATCAGAACCCCTTCTTTATACAAAAAACAAATGGGCTGAGGAAGAAATAAGGGAAACAACCCCCTTCACAATAGCCGCAAACAACATAAAATACCTGGGGGTAACTCTAACCAAGCAAGTAAAGGACCTGTACAACAAGAACTTCAAGCCCTTGAAGAAAGAAATGGAAGAGGCCTTTAGAAGATGGAAAGATCTCCCATGCTCATGGATAGGTAGGATCAACATAATAAAAATGGCCATCCAACAAAAGCAATATATAGAGTCAGTGCAATTCCTATCAAAATAACAACACAATTCTTTATAGACTTGGAAAGAGCTAGCTCAATTTCATATGGAACAACAAAAAGCCCAGAATAGCTAAATCAATCCTGTACAATAAAAAAACATCTGGAGGTATTACCATCCCATATTTCAAGCTGTACTACAGAGCAATAGTTGTAAAAACAGCATGGTATTGGCATAGAAACAGACCAGTAGATCAATGGAATCGAATTAAAGATCCAGAAATAGACCCACACACTTATGGCCCCCTAATTTTTGACAAAGAAGCCAAAACGGCACAATGGAAGAAGGACAGCATCTTCAACAAATGGTGCTGCTCCAACTGGATGTCCATCTGTAAAAGAATGAAGTTAGACCCATACTTATCACCTTGTACAAAACTTATATCCAAGTGGATCAAAGACCTTAACATAAGGCCAGTCACACTAAATCTACTAGAAGAAAAAGTGGGAGAAACCCTCGAACTAATTGGCACAGGCGACAACTTCCTGAAAAGAACACCAACAGTTCAGGACTTGAGATCAACAATCAGTAAATCGGACTTCATGAAACTGAAAAGCTTCTGTAAGGCAAAGGACACTGTCATTTGAACAAAATGGCAGCCTACAGACTGGGAGAAAATCTTCACCAACCCCACATCTGACAGAGGGCTAATATCTAAAATCTACAAAGAACTCAAAAAATTAAATGCCAAGAAACCAAATAATCCAATCAAAAAATGGGGGACAGAGCTAAATAGAGAATTCACAAAGGAGGAATCCCTAATGGCTGAGAGACACTTGAAGAAATGCTCAACATCCTTAATCATCAGATAAATGCAACTCAAGACGACTCTGAGATTCCATCTCATGCCTGTCAGAACGGCTAAGATCAAAAACTCAAATGACAGCACATGCTGGCGAGGGTGTGGAGAAAGGGGTACCCTACTCCATTGCTGGATGGAATGCAGGCTTGTGCAACCACTATGGATGTAAGTCTGGCGATATCTTAAAAAACTTGGAATAGCTCTGCCTCAGGACCCAGCCATACCTCTCCTGGGTATACACCCAAATGCCTCTTCACAGAATCATAAGGAAGTTTCCTCATCTATGTTTATAGCAGCCTTATTTGTAATAGCTAGAAACTGGAAACAACCCAGATGTCCCTCAACCGAAGAATGGGTCAAAAAATGTGGTACATCTATACAATGGAATATTATTCAGCTACAGGAACAATGAAATTATGCAATTTGCAGCCAAATGGATGGAACTAGAAAAGCTCATCCTGAGTGAACTAACCCAGACTCAGAAGGACACATATGGCTTCTATTCACTTATAGTAGGATTTTAGCTATATAGTAGAAGGTATTGATACTACAACAACACACCAAAGGGAACTTGGACATAGACTTCTTATTTCTAATTTTTATTTTTTATTTATTTTTTATATATTAGTTATATTTTTTTCTATTTTTTAGTCTTTTTATCTATTGTATGCTTATTGGTTTGTTTGTGTAGTAGTTCTCTCTCCCGGGCAACGAGACACTTTTCACTGATGGTACTGCTTCATAGATCCCCAATGAATGAAGAGGCTCTTGGCCCTCATATGACCTCCCAACTGACATGAGGGACTGTTATATAAGGACACCCCACCCCAGAGAAATGGGATGGAAGGGTTAGGAGGTAAAGAAAAAAAAATGAAATGTGAATTTTCGGCCTTTTACTACTAATTGTCATAAACTGTTTAAGATAATTAAGAAATGCAAACTAATGGTTATGCAAGCCGGTCATTCTGTTAGGTACTATGATAGCCTATTATAGTTACTTGCTAAGCTAATCAGAAATAAACCTGCTAAGAGACAAGCAACATCTGCTTACCCTAATATAAGAGATAGATAGGGCCTCTTCAAAAACCTCAAGAGATCTGCAGAATATGGCATTCAAAGATGTTTTCGTAACTTTAGATTTTTTTTTTATATCAAGACATATCAACTCCTGACAGCACCCCCTATTCTCCTCCAAGTAGAAGATGAGAATCGAAGAATCTCCAGTGGGAGATGATTGAATTAGTCGCAAGCCTATCTCTTGGTAGGAAAAGCCCCTTGCCCCAACTGTAGACAGAATGCTGTCCAAAAAGGACAAAACCTGGAAGCAGGTAAGTCGACAGCCTAGCTCTGCCAAGACAGGGTAGGTAAGTCCTTCATAACCCGTGCTCTACAATCAATGTCTGTCAGAGAAACGGGGCCAAACAACTGAAGAGCGATGCTGTAATGTATGGAGAGAAAATGGGAACTGTCCAGTCAGCCACTGGTATGTCATTTCTTAGTTTTGGAAGCTGCAGGCCCTGTACTTCCTATAAAATCAGATATATTTATCCCTCTCAGGTCTCTGAGGTGGTTGAAGAACAGATAGCTAGAGTCTCATAATTTAATTTTGAGTTGTTTAGAAGTCAAGAGAGTGTTATACATCTAAGAAGATACTTTTAAAATTGTGTTGCAAGTTAGTATGAATGTTGAGTCAGATATAGACCTTTAAACTCATGGAGATGTTTAGATAGTAGAATGTTAAAGTCAAGTACCAAATACATATAGACTGGTCATTGGGAATGTACATTAAGCCACATAACCCTCATAACTGTGGCCTAATTACCTCTGTTGTACTGTATTGTATTTGTTATTATAAGAGAAAGAGCCATTTGTTGGACTGAAAGGGGAAACTATAGGGGGAAATAAGATATACCTTAAACTTAAAAGAAAAAAAAAAGGGAAGAGGATAGGGGGTTGAGGGTGGGAGGTTGGGACTGGAGGGGGAATATGGAGGGGACTGCGATTGAGATGTAACTTGAAGAAATAAAAAATAAAGGAAAAAAGAAAAAAAAACTGTGGTACATCTACACCATGGAATACTACTCAGCCATCAGAAACAACAAAATCATGCAATTTGCAGCCAAATGGATGGAACTAGAGAAGTTCATCCTGAGTGAGCCAAACCTAGACTCAGAAGGATGCACTTGGCATCTATTCACTTATAGTTGGATTTTAGCCATATAATACAGGATAATTATACTACAACCAATGAACATAGACTTTGTCACCTGTCAATGAGACACTTTGCCCTAGTGGTGCTGCCTTTTAGGCCCCCAGTGTATGAGGAGGCTCTTGGTCCTCATATGACTGCTGAACTGGGGCAGGGGACTGTTATGTAGGGACACTTCACTCCAGAGAAGTGAGATGTAAGGGGTAGGTAGAGGGTGAGTGGGTGGGACTGGGAGGGGTGGAAAAAGGACACTGTGATGGAGATGTAACCTGAAATAATAAATAAATATTTTTTAAATCAGGTGTTATGGTGCACACCTTTAATGCAGATGTCAGAAGGAAGAGGCAGGCTGATCTCTGTGAATTTGAGGCCAGCCTGGTCTGCATGATGAGTAGGACAGGCCAGGACTAAGTAGAGAGACTTGTCTCAAATATTTTAAATAGATAAAAATAAAAGCAAAAAAAGATAAAATCTACAAAAATATAGAACCAATAAAATGTGTATGTGTATAGAATCATTCTCTCTCCATCTATCTACCTACCTACCTACCTATTTAGTCTATAATACATATATGTGAAATTATCTGACATATGGTATGCATATGTAAATACATAATCAATATGCGTGTACATGTACTATGCACATACATTGTGGTGATTTGAATAGGAATGGCCCCCCATAGACACGTGTTTGAATACTTGGCACATAGGAAGTGGCACTATTAGGAGGTGTGACCTTGTTGGAGGAACTTGTCACTGTAGGGGTAGGCTTTTAGGTCTTACTTGTTCAAGCTATGTCCTCTGTGGCACACAGTCTTTTTGCTGCCTGCGAATCAAGATGTAGAACTCTCAGCTCCTTCTCTAGCATCTTGTCTACTTGTATGCTGCCAAGCTTCCCACCATGATGATGATGGACTGAATCTCTGAAATCGTAAGACAATCCCAAATTACATGTTTTTCTTTATAAGAGTTAGTGTGGTCATGTTTTCTCTTCTCAACAATAGAAACCCTAAGACACACATACAACATACATATACTAGATGCATTGTGCATGTGCATGAATGTATGAGTGTACATGTGCCATTGTGTGCATACAGATATTGGAAGAAGACCTATGAAAACTGTCTGTTCTCCTCTTTCACTGTGTGGTTTCTGGGAGTTTGGCTTGGTAAAAAGCCACTGTACCTACTAAGCCATATTGCTCGCCCCAAAAACTAAATTTTTGATAAAATGAAAATTTTCCAGAATTTTATTTTAATAATATAAGGCTTTATGGATGTGCTCATAGGTGGATAGCTTAGTGCGATAGTTACAGAGGGATAACAAAAAATTCTATAAAAATGTTTTTATATTGATATAGGTAGAAAAATAGTTATTGGAGTTTACACATGAAAGTTTGTGACAACATATCTATATATTTGTTTAAGTGTCTTAGAGTATATTCCAAAATCTTCATGTGATTAATCATTTATATCTTAGTTGAAAGAGTGCTTGCCTACAATGAGTAAGACCCTGAGTTGGATCTCTAGCACTGCATAAACCAGGAATCATGATGCATGCTTGTAATCCTACCACTAGAAAGGTGAACAAGAAACCAGATGTTCAAGGTCATCCATGACTACATTGTGAGTTCAAAGTCAGCCCGGGCTCCACGAGATCATGTCCCAAAAGTCTTTTGTAATAATATAACAACTAAAATATTGATATGTTTTCCCTTACTTTTGTTGGAAACAAAAGTATTACATACACAACAAGCATTTTATCCACTGATCTATCTCCCCAACAGAGTCTGATGTAGCCCAAGCTGAGCTCAAACTCACTATGTAGCTGAAAATGATTTTGACCCCCAGATCCCCTTCCTTCACTCCTGGTATAATGGTGGTACAGGTGTGTGCTACCACATCAAATTTTCATCTCTTACCAGATTAAAACTGTCTGGAAGTAAAAAATTTATCCAATAAATAAATTTGAGCATGTATTTATATGCAAATGTTGACATTTGCATCTTGCACTTTAGTCTATTTTGCATTGAGAAATACTGGTTAAAAGTGACCTTGAGTATTGTGGGTTTGGTAATATGACAAAGAGAGACACAAGCCAAAGTAATATCTATAAATAAATTGTGTTTGTGTTACACTTAGACTGATGGATTTTTGTAACTTGTAAAAGTATATACTTAAGAGTCCATTGCATACAATATAAGTGTCAGCACCGTGGCCACCAGCCACTTGGCCTCCATATTTCTGCAAAGACTGATGAACATCAAATAAGTCACTGGCCTTCAGCGGATACAGTCTTTGGGTTAAAGCAATCAATCATTCATGGGTTGAAATGTTTTGAGGTCTACCAAATGAGTCCCTCAGATATTTTTGCAATTTTCTCTACTTCCAACAAGGTTCTGGCTTGAGTGGTCATCAGCACTTTATAATTACAGTACAGTTAGCTAGCTAAGGCAATTCATATGAATGAAATATCAAAACTAATATGGTCCTACATCACAGAAGAAGAGTTTAGATGTATAACTTTATTTTAATGTCTAGTATATGTTGTTCCACTTGACTTACTGACTTAACTACTTTTCACAGAGAAGACAGACTGGTGTAGGTTTCAAAAAACTGAAATGTGATGTATTTGGAAATACAAATATCTGAAAGAAACAAGCCTTTCTCTCAAAGAACTCATAGTACAGTAGGAGATATAGACAATAATACAGCAAACTATAATTAAAATTACAATCTACATTGAAGTGTTCGAGGAACATGGCAGAAGGAAGCATTCATTTGAAGTGAGTTACAGATGTGGTGTGGTGGCTCGTAACTTAATATCAGCCCCAGACAAGCTGAGGTATTATTGAGAATTCTCAGACTCTAAGAACAACAACAAAAATCCTGGGGGAGGGGTAACATGAGTTATGAGTGAGTCATATTTTTAATTCTTTGATGGTTTTTATCTCCTTATACAGTGAATTTTACTCATTTATGCTCTATTGCCCTTTCTCATCCCCTTTGCTCCTCCATTGGAACACCTCAACCCTGGAAGTTCCCTTCTGCTTCTCTGTTTTATCTGTATGATCACTGAGTTTGAAGAGTATTGTCTACAATAATTTTAAAGATAGATAAGCAAAAAGAGGGAGAAAAGCTATGTAGGCTGAGTTATATGATAGTTAAAATTAAAATACAACTGATATGTTGGCATGGTAATAGTTCTATTACATACTTGGCTGATTGTGGAGGTCAAAACACCAAGTCTATGCCATGAACATATACAGTTATAGTCCATCAATTAAAATACACTGATTACTTTTAAATTAAAAAAAAATGTTCCATGAACATGGGTGTTTTGCCTGTATGTATGTCTGTATACCACATGCATCCTTGGTACCCATGAAGACCAGAAGAGCTACAGAAAATAGTGAGCTACCATGTAGGTGATGGGAATCAAACCCAAGTCCTCTGGAGGAGCAACCACTGTTCCAGCTCTGCAGCCACACTAGCTTGTTTTTACAAGAATGTCTATATGACTTGAAAAGAGAGTGAGTGGTATGAAGAATCCATAGTATTTTGGAAATGCTAGAATAAAATAAATGAACAAAACATGGGTACTCTCCTTGAAGAGCTATAGTTATTTGGCTAGTTGGTAAGAAGACAATTTCAATATAATGTGGGGTATACTCTAATAAAGACAGAAACAAGGTCTGTGGAAACTTACTCTGACAAGAAGTTTAGAAAATGCCTCAGTGGGAAAAAAAAAAAAAACTGGTTCTGTAAAAGTGGTTCCTAGACTCAGCCCTAAATGGGATATCTCAATCAAATACCTCCTTTCAGGGATCATAGAATACTGGGGAAAAGGAGGCAGAAAGAGTGTAAGATCCAGACAGATGGAAGACACCAAGGAAATAGGACCCTCTAAAAACAGCAGGACCCATGTACGTAGGAGCTCACTGAGACTGATGCATGCATAGGACAGCATGTAGTCTTAGAGCTGAAAGGAGAACTGGACACATGCCCCTTCCTTAACCCAGAAATTATCTCCAATTGATAACCACTTGCAAATGAAAAATTGGTTTCCCTCAAGGATGTCTCACTAGGGAAACAAACTACTTTTTTATTCTTCTAATACTTTTTCTTTTATGAAAATAGATTTTTTCTTACATAATATATCCTGATCATGCCCTGCCTACTCCTCCCAGTTCATCCCCACTTCCTCTCCCATACAGATCCACCCCCTTTCTGTCTCTCACTAGAAAATAATGACTTCTAAGGAATAATAGCAAAGTATAACAAAATAAAATATAACAAGATAGAACAAAACTGTGATATCAAAGTTGGACGAGGTAACCAACAGAAAGAAAAGATCCGAACAGAAAGCACAAAAATCAGAGACCTACTTGTTTGCACACTCAGAAATCTCTTAAAAAAACTAAGCTGGAAGCCATAATATATACACTGAGGACCCAGTGCAGATACATGTCCTGGGCATGCTGCTTCAGTCTCTGTGGGAAACAAACTGCTCTCTAGGTTAGGCACACAGTTGATGGACAACAGAAAATCAGCTCAAGAGCATCCTTGGAGGGTCTTTGTCTCATAATATCCAAGTACCCTTAATCCAAAGGACAGACCCCTCTGGAAATGGACTTTTATAAGAGGAAACCTCACCAAAAAAAAGAGTGTTCTAGCAGTGTTTAGTAAGGGTAACCAGTGTTGAGTCATAAAGGATTTTAAGAATAGGAAGACAAAGAGACTATGAAGAGATTAGGAGTAAATGGTTGGTAAAGGATGACAAAATGTACCAGAATATACCTTGCATTTATTTTGAGGAGACAGGATGAGGACAAATACAGTGGAAAGAGTACAATAAAAATGTAATGTATTTGTAGTTCTCAAAAGGAGGGAGGAGGTTATACTACACAGACTCCAATGAGGAAAGGAAGGGAAAGAGGAGACCAAAGACTGTATAGGTTTTTGCAGGAAGGAGTGGGTGAGGAAGTATGCTGAGCAAGCTTTGGGTTGGAGTTTAAATAATTTCCACACCTTCATGGCCATATCATAGTCTGTAGTTATCTGGTGCCGGGCTCTAGAGTGACTTAAGGTAGTAAAAGGATTGGGTTGGTGTACAGAGAGTTTGGTAAGGGAACTGATCAGAATATGAGCTCTGAGCAGTTAGTTTGTTATTAATGATGCTTCCAGATAGGTTGATTGCTACATTTAATCATCAGCTAACTGTAGGGACAGAAGTCCCTCTTGATCTCAAAGATCACAAATATCATAAAATACAAGGGGGGGGAGGCATAATTACTCTAGCAAGTGCTATCTAAAAACCTGCACGAGGATCCAAGATGGCGCCAACCATAGAGCAGTGCATCTGAGTAGTAGGTGAATGAGATTAGTCACTGTGGAGTGAATGTGAAGTGCCCTAGGCTACAGTGAAACACAGACGGTGTCTGAATTCCCACGGCGAACATTGAGACCGGTCACCAGGTAAAACAGCCCACGCAGTTCCCGGGAACACAACCCTGAGATCAGCCATCTCCGTTACCAGTCTGGAGAGGAGCTCCGGCTAGAGGAGATCTAGCCCAGGAGTGGATCCAGCCCACAGCTCCAGCCACAGACAAGCGGCCCCACCTATCTGCCTGATATCCAGCCTGCACTTGGACCTGTACACCCAAGAGGGTAAAACAGCTGCACCACAAGAGCAAAGGTAAGTGAGATTATTTTTTCCGGAGTTTCCAACATGGCGGCACAGTGTGCACTGTAGCGGAGAGGCAGAGACCTAACCCAGTCACAGCAAAGCAATTCGGAGCAAGACTGCCTGCAAACAGAGCCCGCGACACTGTGTTCTCCACAAATACTGGGGCGCGTGGGTCACTCACCCTAGCACCCAAGCATCTGAGGCAGTCAGCAACAGGCACACTGAGGCCAGCATCTGTTGTGGGTGGAGCTCCCTGCCTGCATAGTCAGCCTAGCTGGGAAGCCAGAATGACTGGGTCAGTGAGAGGAGAACACAGACCCAACCACAGCTCTACCTGCCTTTCTGAGGAGACCTGTCAGCTCCCAGGTCCTCAGAGGCTAGCCCTCTCCCCACTCCAATCCCCTCTATATTGGTC
>CAJQZJ010006256.1:461602-485725 GCA_907164525.1 Lophiomys imhausi | reverse complement strand
ACACACACACACACACACACACACACACACACACACACACACACACACACACACCTACTTACCTACCTATGTTAAATTCAAACACACACACATACATCTGTATGTGTGTTTAATTTTTAATTTATCAACATCATAAATGAATGAATAAGCATGTCTTTTGTAAAAGAGCAAGAGTACTTTGAAAAAAACTTTTAAAACTTGTTTATTAAAAACTAAAAATGGTCAGATTAATGTTTTCCAGTCCAGTTATTTGAAACTAGTTTGCTTTTATGATGGTTTTCTTTAAGAAAATAAGTCAGTTTTCTAAAAACAGTAACTTGGTTTTGCCTGATTATTACCAAACAGTGAGGAAATTTCACACATCTGTTTCAGAAGGCAGCTCCTCATAGACTACTGCATTGTTCAATTTTAATAGGCCTCATTTATCCTGTAAATAAACCTACATTTTCTTACCTGATCAAGTGAGCAAACAATAGGGGTCAGATGGGCCAAACACTTTAACAAAAAGCACATGTCTCTGTCAGGCTGAGGTAGAACCATATCAAGATGCTTGAAGTTATTAATGGCAGTAAAATTTATGCTTCCTCCTGTTTTTCCAATTAAATCAAGGAGCCTTTTTTCCTAAGATTCTTCTATCACCAGCTGGTTCCAATACTGTGTGTGTGAATATTGCCTGGGGTGTTTCCATTCCTACATAGTGAAATTTGGCACATTAAGTGGGTAGTTTGTACTCTGAGCCAGAAGGCAGGTCTTGTTAAGGGCTTTATTTTGGCCTTTATCATTTGTATCTGAAGTCAGCCATGTAGAAGGTTTATTATAAACAAGTTGCTGCAATATTCTCTAGGCATAAAAAAGCAATTTATAACAAAGTAGTAAACTAATTGAAGACATGTTGAAAATAACTAGTTAAACATATTTGAAAGAATGAAAATTTATCAGTTTGGATATTAGAGTACTTGGTATAATTAATGTACAATTAGCTTAAATTAGTGTTTAACTTAATGGTAGATTTACAATTTTATTCCTTATTTTGATAAGTAACTGAACACAGTAGTTTCATCACAAACCTCTTGCTAAACTTGTTTTATGCTGATATGCTGATCATTATAGCCTATAGATGCTTACAGTTTTCCCACTTAATCTTGCTTTAAAATTGTTGTGTTGTTATCTCTTCAATTCCTCATGTATCTACTGTCAATAAATCTATTATAAAAAAAAAAGGACCATCCAGTTGGGTGTGGTGGCACACACCTTTAATCCCAGCACTCGGGAGGCAGAGGCAGGCAGATCTCTGTGAGTTCAAGGCTAGCCTGGTCTACAAAGTGAGTCCAGGACAGCCTGGGATACACAGAGAAACCCTGTCTCCTAAACCAAAAAAAAAAAAAAAAAACGACGATCCAGTAGAATTAATCTTAAACCTTGATTTGTCAAAATTCCAATTTAAACCAAATCTACTTCATATATATTTGCTATAATGAATTAAGTATGAAATTATATGGAAATATCTATTAAGGATATTCTAGAACTGAAGATATGGTTCATTGGTAAAGTGCTTATCCAGCATGTCTGAGGCCATGTGTTCAATACCAACACTAGAAAAATAATTTTCAATAATAATCTTAAATGCACTTTAATACATTTTGATATAGAAGATACTTATATTCAATAATTGCTGCAGATAACTTGAGAGGTTGGTTTAGCCTGTGGCATTTTCTTCAACTATATTAATAGGCATTAAGAGCTCTGATACTGTATTAGACTTGACATGATAGTGGCAGCATCCTCTGTTCATAGAGTATTTCAGTAATATCTTACCTTAGTGCTGCACTATTCCAATGTAGTATGCTTCTGTTACTATTTTTAGTCTTAAAACATGATTTATCCAAGTTCCAATTTAAACCAAATATACTTCATGGTAATTCATATATTTGCTGTAATGAATTAAGCATAAAATTATTAACACAAAAATTAACAACAGTTTTAAAAAAATATTTATTTATTACTTCAGGTTACATCTCCATCCTACAGTGTCCTCTTTCCACCCCTCCCAGTCCCACACTCCCACCCTCTACCCCCTATCCCTTCCATCACACTCCTCTGGAGTGGAGTGTCCCTACATAACAGTCCCCCGCCTCAGTACAGCAGTCATATGAGGGCCAAGAGCCTCCTCATACACTGGGGGGCTACAAGGCAGCACCACTAGGGCAAAGTGCCTCATTGACAGAAAACAAAGTCTATGTTCCTGTTCCCTTTGGCACGTTGGTTGTACTATAGTTATCCTGTACTATATGGCTAAAATTCCACTATAAGTGAATAGATGCCACAAGCATCCTTCTGAGTCTGGGTTAACTCACTCAGGATGAGCTTCTCTAGTTCCATCCATTTGGCTGCAAATTGCAGGATTTCGTTGTTTCTGATAGCTGAGTAGTATTCCATTGTGTAGATGTACCACAGTTTTTTTTTATAATTTATTTTTTATTTCTTCAAGTTACATCTCAATCACAATCCCCTCCCTACTCCCCCCTCCATTCCCACCCTTCCACCCTCTTCCCCCTCAACCCCCCAACCTCTACCCATTTTTTTTTTTTTTAGTTTAAGGTATATCTTTTTCCCCCCAACAGCTCCCCCTTTCAGTCCAACAAATGGTTCTTTCTCTTATAACAATAAATACAATACAAAACAACAGAAATAAATAGGCCACAATTATAAGAGTTATATGGCTTAGCATACATTCCCAATGTCCAGTCCATATGTATTTGGCACCTGACTTTAACATTCTACTATCGCCGGGCGGTGGTGGCGCACACCTTTAATCCCAGCACTTGGGAGGCAGAGGCAGGTGGATCTCTGTGAGTTAGAGGCCAGCCTGGTCTACAAAGTGAGTCCAGGACAGCCAGAGCTGTTATACAGAGAAACCCTGTCTCAAAAAACCAAAAAAAAAAAAAAAAAAATTCTACTATCTAACCATCTCCATGATTTTAAAGTTCTATATCTAACTCAGCTTTCATACTAACTTGCATCATAATTTTAAAAACATCTTCTTAGATCCAGAACACCCTCTTGATTCCTAAACAACTCAAAATTTAACTATGAGACTCTAGCTATCTATTCTTCAACCACCTCAGAGGCCTGAGAGGGATAAATATATCTGATTATATAGGAAGTGCAGGGCCCGCTGCTTCCAAAACTAAGAAATGACATACCAGTGACTGCCTGGACAGTTCCCATTTTCTTTCCATACATTACAGGATCAACCTTCAGCCCTTTGACCCCATTTCTCTGACAGACATTGCTTGTAGAGCAGGAATTATGAAGGACTTGCCAACCCTGTCTTGGTAGAGCTAGGCTGTCAACTTACCTGCTTCCAAGTTTTGTCCTTTTTGGACAGCATTCTTTCTGTCTACAGTTGAAGCAAGGGGTTTTTCTTGCCAAGAGATAGACCTGCCACTAATTCAACTATCTCACAGACTTGAGAAAAAATGGGACCTAGACATAGTATAGGAAAGATCAAGAAAAAAAAGGACAGATTATTGAATATGCCCTTATACCTTTGTATCTTGATACAAAATTAATATTATATTTGGCTAAATTGGTATTGATCATTGTATATTAATGCAAAATTAAGATTGTATTGGACTACATCGGTATTGATCTTTGTATATTGATACAAAATTAAGACTATATTTGGCGACAATGGTATTGACCCTGTATATTGATGTAAAATTAGGATTGTATTGGGCTACATAGGTATTGATCTTTGTATATTGATACAAAATTAAGATTATATTTGGCCACATTGGTATTGATCTTTGTATATTGATACAAAATTAAGCGTAATGCTTCTTAAAGGTATTGTACCACAGTTTTTTAATCCATTCTTCAGTTGAGGGACATCTGGGATGTTTCCAGTTTCTAGCTATTACAAATAAGGCTACTATGAACATAGATGAGGAAACGTCCTTGTGATTTGGTGAGGAATCATTTGGATGTATATCCAGAAGTGGTATGGCTGAGTCCCGAGGCCGAGCTATTCCAAGTTTTCTGAGATATCTCCAGAATGTCTTCCATAGTGATTGCACAACCCTGAACTCCCACAAGCAATGGAGGAGAGTTCCCCTTTCTCCACAACCTCACCAACATGTGCTGCCATTTGATCTTTTGATCTTAGCCATCATGACAGGTATAAGATGGAATCTCAGAGTCCTCTTGAGTTGCATTTCTCTGATGATTAAGGATGTTGAGCATTTCTTCAAGTGTCTCTCAGCCATTAGGGATTCCTCCTTTGTGAATTCTCTGTTTGGCTCTGTCCCCCACTTTTTGATTGGATTATTTGGTTTCTTGGCATTTAATTTCTTGAGTCCTTTGTAAATTTTGGATATTAGCCCTCTGTCAGATGTGGGGTTGGTGAAGATTTTCTCCCAGTCTGTAGGCTGCTGTTTTGTTAGAATGACAGTGTCTTTTGCCTTACAGAAGCTTTTCGGTTTCATGAGGTCCCATCTATTGATTGTTGGTCTTAGATCCTGAGCTGTTGGTGTTCTGTTCAGGAAGTGGTCACCTGTGCCTATGAGTTCGAGAGTGTTCCCCACTTTCTCTTCTAGTAGATTTAGTGTGTCTGGCCTTATGTTAAGGTTTTTGATCCACTTGGACTTAAGTTTGGTACAAGGTGATAAGCATGGGTCTAATTTCATTCTTTTACATGTCGACATCCAGTTGGACCGGCACCATTTGTTGAAGATGCTGTCCTTTTTCCATTGTACGGTTTTGGATTCTTTGTTAAAAATTAAGTGACCATAGGTGTGTGGGTTTGTTTCAATTCCATTGATCCAATGGATCAATTCAGTTCCACTGATCCACAGGTCTGTTTCTATACCAGTACCATGCTGTTTTTATTACTGTTGCTCTGTCTGTATACAGCTTGAAATCTGGGATGGTGATACCTCCAGATTTTTTTTTAATTGTACAGGATTGATTTAGCTATTCTGGGTTTTTTGTTATTCCATATGAAGTTGAGAATTGCTTTTTCCAGGTCTATAAAGAATTGTGTTGGTATTTTGATGGGAATTGTATTGAATCTGTATATTGCTTTTGGTAGGATGGCCATTTTTATTATGTTGATCCTATCTATCCATGAGCATGGGAGATCTTTCCATCTTCTGCTGGCCTCTTCAATTTCTTTCTTCAAGGACTTGAAGTTCTTGTCATACAGGTCTTTCACTTGCTTGGTTAAAGTTACCCTCCGGTATTTTATATTGTTTGTGGCTAT
Organism: Lophiomys imhausi; assembly: GCA_907164525.1. Classification (NCBI taxonomy): domain Eukaryota; kingdom Metazoa; phylum Chordata; class Mammalia; order Rodentia; family Muridae; genus Lophiomys; species Lophiomys imhausi. The sequence continues at coordinate 480,462 of CAJQZJ010006256.1, read as the reverse complement.
TAAGAAGGGTGTTGTTTCCCTAATTTCTTTCTCAACCCATTTATTTGTTATGTAAAGAAGGGCTTCTTATTTTTTGAATTAATTTTGTATCCAGCCACCTTGCTGAAGTTGTTTATCAGCTGTAAGAGTTCTCTAAAAAATGTCCCAACCAAAAAAAGCCCAGGGCCAGATGATTTCAGCACAGAATTCTACCAGACCTTCAAAGAAGAGCTAATACCCATACTCTTCAAACTCTTCCACAAAATAGAATCAGAAGGAACACTGCCAAACTCATGATGCCACAGTCACCCTGATTTCTAAACCACACAAAGACCCAACAAAGAAAGAGAACTTCAGACCAATCTCCCTTTTGAACATAGATGCAAAAATACTTAATAAAATACTGGCAAACCAAATCTTAGAACACATCAAAAGTATCATACACCATGATCAAGTAGGCTTCATCACAGGAATGCAGGGATGATTCAACATACAAAAATCTATCAACGTAATTCACCATATAAATAAGTTGAAAGAAAAAAAACACATGATCATTTCGCTAGATGCTGACAAAGAATTTGACAAAATCCAACACCCCTTCATGCTGAAAGTCCTGGAGAGAACGGGCACACAAGGACCATACCTAGAAATAATAAAGGCAATATATAGCAGGCCAGTACCAACATCAAAATAAATGGAGAGAAACTTGAAGCATTTCCTCTAAACTCAGGGACAAGACAAGGATGTCCACTTTCAGCATATCTCTTCAATATAGTACTTGAAGTTCTTGCTAGAGCAATAAGACAAAAGAGATCAAAGGGATAAACATTGGAAACAAAGAAGTCAAATTATCCCTATTTGCAAACGATATGATAGTATACATAAGCGACCCCTATAATTCCACCAGAGAACTCTCACAACACAACAGTTTTAAAGCAAAGGTTAAGTGGGAAAACTGTAAGCATCTATAGGTTACAATGATCAGCACAAAACAAGTTTAGCAAGAATTTTGTGATGAAACTACTGTGTTCAGCTCCTTATCAATGTAGGTGTGCTTCTGCTCCCATTTTTCTTTGCTTGGAGTGTCCTACTTTGCAGTAAGAAGACATGGGGTGTAGAAGGGAATGAGAGTCTCGCTAATCATGTGGCTCATAATATGTGTTCTCACTCTGTTCTGTAGTGGTGAACTAGGTTTGTAACAAGAGCAGTAATTTGACTTTGTATTCCAATGTTCAAAACTCTCATTTCTGCTTGAGAGATCTATGAATGGAAAATCTCCAGTGTCTTACAAACTTAGTGACTGAGTGGTGTTTCTACTGTTCCCTTCAGAGATGAAAAAAAAAAAAGGAAGACATTTTAAAATTGAGAACTGATCAACATGTGTTTTGCCTCTTAGTTGGCAGAAAATCGATTGTGAGAGCAGCCCAGAAAACTGATTTTCTTCCTTTTTCAGCTTCTCCAGCTGAACTACAGCTGTAAATTTCTTTAAAAAGAAAATGAGGGCAATACTTCTTATAAACTCTTGAATATGCTTTATAAGCACAATAATTCCCACAAAATCAGTAACTGGAATTAATGACCAGTTTGTTAAGGTATTAACTGCCCTCAGCTGGCAATGACCAATTTTGGGAAGAATGGCTGCACAAATGCTAAGATAATTCAGTAACACATTCAAATAATGATCTAGCTAGTTAACAGTGAATTCCTGTGGAAATCCTATCAAAGTGCTTATAACCTCTGCTTTTAATAGCCAGTGAGCTCATCATGATTCATGTTTATTGCCATAAATACCAAAGGAATCATAATGACTGGGCCATTTTTTTCAACCTTGACCTTATTACTTGAACAGATTTAACTAATTCACATCCAGTTATTAAGACTTACTTCTCAAAATATTCCATCTGTCCACTGTTCTGCTCAAAATCCACAGAGCCCTTAGTGCCATGCCAACATACCAATGGCTGGCAAGCCTGTTTTTGCTTGGGATGCCATTAGGGAAAGTTGCTATAAATAACTCTTAAAGGGGTGCTCGTGTGGAAGGCCTGCCACGCATAGAGTAGAGAAGGGCTGTAGTAGGTTAGGCAGAGTTTACGGCTCATGGATCCCGATGAGAAAATAATACCATCAGGCCCGTGATTCTTGTAGAAAATAACTGAACAAACAAGAAGACAGTGGTCTTGAGCATATGAGAGTTTCCCTAATATCTAATTTTAAAAGATGTAGTATCTCAGTCCCTTGGTGGGAAGCTAAAAATGGGTAAGGTCTAACCAAACCTAAAGATACCTGCCTTCTTAGAAAACATAACTGAAATGTTTTTCATTTGCACATATATACCATAAAAGCATATATAAGCATGATTTTCTCTGGCAAGTAAGCATAGTTAAATGTTAAAATATGATTATTAAAATCTATGAATTATAGATTCCTCAGATCTCAAAATGTTGGCATCAGGAATACCTACTTTTATTTGTAAGAGTGCCACATATATATATTTTTGAGTGTCACATATATTACACCATATTTCTCTCTAAAAAATGCATGCCCTCAAATAATAGATATAAATGCTATGTTTTGTACAGCTGTTGGCTCACTGGCCTCCATCTTTAAGATTTTAAATATCACTTTATCCTCCATTATTACTTCGTACCTTTACATTTAAGGTGATGATCTTTATTCATGGCACTTATCTCTCAAGGACTCCTTCAGCTTTTTTTCATTTTCAAATAAGAGATCTGAAATTTACCTTAAAAGAATCCAAAAATGGCTGAGTGTAGTGGCACATGCCTTTAATCCCAGCACTGAGAGGCAGAGGCAGGTGGATCTCTGTGAGATAGAGGCCAGCCTGGCCTACAGAGTGAATTCCAGGACATAAAGGGCTACAAAGAAAAACCCTATCTCAAAACAACAACAAACAATACAAACTGTACTCTCTCCTGAAATCAGATTTCAACTTGTTATAATTTTATAAAGAAAAAATAAATACTATTTCAGACATAAATACCTTTCCTACATATATTTTATCCTAAGTTGTAGAATTATTATTATTCATGATTTTATTTAAGATAAAATATTTACTTGTCTTTTTATATGTAAAACATATAATACATGTTAATCTGTTTTTGTTTTTGTTTTTTTATCCAGAGGAATTATTTTCGTTGCTTGTTTGTTTTGCCAGAACTAGAAATTGGACTGAGGCTTGAACGTGCTAAGCAAGCACTAGACCAAGGAGCTGAATTTCCAGTCCTGTTTTGTTGTTGTTGTTTAAATTGGGACAGGGTTTTACTACACTGCCAGGCTGGCCTTAAACTCACTATGTAGGCCAGGCATTGAATTTCTGATCTTCCTGCCACACCTTCCTGGAATAGCTGGGATTATACAAGACCCTTGTCACAATTGCCAAAATCAACCAATTTTAAAAGATACGTTGTCTCTTTTAAAATAATTCTGCTTGAAAATGTACTTTTTATATTACTGATGCTGTTCTGCTTGTTTCAGCAATTCCCTGATCTTCCATGTTTCACTACTCAAAACTCAAATATACTTGTTTATGATCTCTTACACATAATGACTGAAAATCATCTATATTAATTTGTATTTTGATTCCCTTGTAAGGTTGGGGAGGCCAGTGACCCAATCTACTTCATACTGGGTTGCTGGGGGCAATACATTTTTAGGAATTATTTCCCCCAAAAATATATCATATAAAGTGAACATCTGTCTTGATGCTTCACAGTTAATATAAGCATGATTCAAAATTCAGATTTAAAGTAATGAGCCCAAAAAGTTTTCCTGATCAAGGTTCTATGAATATTTTATTTAGCGGATTAAAAGTTTTTACTATATAATTTCAATAACTTGAGTATGGTATATATACATGTATGGCATCCATCGTTATATCCATGATTTGTTTTTTGTTCCCAGGCAATGAAAACTACAAACAAATAGCAATGTGTGTGCTTTACCATATAAGCATGGATGACCGGTTTAAATCAATGTTTGCATATACTGACTGCATACCACAGGTAAGAGAATTAAGTGAAGAACACATTTAAGAAATATGCTCATGCCTACATTGTATTTCTGTACTGCATCCTCTCTCCTCAAGGCTTAGGGATCATTGTGGAAGAGGGGATCATGTATGAGAAGACTGTAATAGTCAGGAGTAGTGGTTGGCTGCACGGATACAGTGTCCTCCAGACACAGTAGGCAGCTGTATCTATGAGATCATAGTGATGACAGGCTGCCCACGCCTTGTGGAGTCTCAGGCTGGACCAAACCCAGCTATGGAGAGGACAGTAGAGATGAAGTCCTATCCCTGGCCAGGAAGCTCTCAGCAGTTGATAACTGCTTAACCATTTTACTATTAACAATAATGTTATCATTATTTCTCTAAAATGTGGTGCTTCAAAATTTTGATGTATTTGCAGAGTCAGTTTTATTCATTCATTCATTCATTTTACATCCTGATTGCAGCCCCTCTTTTCTCCACACCTGGTCCCACCCTCCGTCTCTCTTTCCCCTTTCCCCCCCTCCCCTTCTCCTCAGAAAAGGAGAAACCCCAATCCCCCATCGATCCTGGCTCTTCAAGTCGCATCAGGACTAAGAGCATCCTCTACCATTGAGGCCCGACAAGGCAGCCCAGCTAGGGTAAAGTGATCCACTAACAGGCAGCAGAGTGTTTTTTTGTTTTGTTTTGTTTTGTTTAAAAGACAATTTAAGAATGTCACCCTTGTAGTTGACTATACTCTTCTGGAAGGGCACACATTAAAGAATATGTTAGCAGCACATTTGGTCTTGATGGGTGAAAATAAAGAGGGCACAAAGTTGTATGGGTAGGGAAGGGGGTGTTGGTCTGGGTGGAGTTGGGGGAAGTGGGTGAACATGCTCAAAATACAGTACACAAAATCCTCAAAGACCTAGTTTAAACCAAAAAAAAAAAAAAGAAATTAAGATATATCAGTATTTTTACTCTTGTGTGTTAGATGTTCTGTTCCTTAAAATACTTCTTAATAATAAGAATACAATTTTATAAAAGTTTCATAAGTACAAAGCCAGGGCTGGGCATGCGGCTTAATGCAGCCCCATTGCCTACAGTGCTTGGTGCTTGTCACAACAACAACTTCAGAGTTATTATCCACATCCCAGTGACAACTAACACCTTGGTACCTTTCTTCTGCATTCTTTTTTTGAGATTTATTTATTTATTATGTGTATGAGTTTTGTCTGCATGTTTGTCTGTATACAGCACCCACAGAGGTTAGAAGAGGGTGTCCAATGCCTTGGAACTGGAGTTACAGATAGCTGTGACCCATCCAGTAGGTGCTGGAAATCAAACACAAGTCCTCCCGGAGAGCAGCCTGTGCTCTTAACTGCTGAGCTATCACTCCAGCCTGCTTTTATGTTATGAAAGTAATAATATATTAGCTTACGTCATATATAACATTTTTATATATGGCTTTATTTACTGAATAGATTGTAAGTGACCTCACGTAGTTCAATATTCTTCACAAATTGTCCCTAATAGTTTTATAATATTGTGCTCAATGGCCACAATTAAACTTTGTAAAGTTATATACTTAGATTTCTCCAGGTTATCAAATAAAAGCATCAACCTATGGAAGGACATGGAGGTAACATGATAAAATTAGTCATTAATGCTTGTACATATCTTTGCAGTTAGTGCTTATCCACTTTTGAGTTTTCTTATATTTTTGGTTGTGAGCCTAGCCTTTAACGGCTGAGCCATCTCTCCAGCCCCACTTTGAGTTTTCTTTAGCTTCAGTTCATAACAGCAGTACACCTAGGTCAAAGAGAAAGAGCCCGAGTGTTTGCATATTAACCCAATTACCTTCTGAAAGGGATGCTTTTATTTGTAGCCACCATTTTACTATTAACAATAATGGTTATCATTATTTCTCTAAAATGTGGTGCTTCAAAATTTCGATGTATTTGCAGTTCCAAAATATTTGGTGAAGGTGACCATTTTAGCACCTATATTCTATTATAAAATTTTCATTTAATTTTTCTAGTGGCATATTAATAATGTTGATAAATATATTGATTTTTTTTGTAGTGTTGTAACTGTCATGTTATAAATATCTCCCATGTTTGTCACATGCTTGTTTATTTTGTTTATAGTTGAATGTTTTAACTACTTTGTATTATCTGATGGCAAACTGTCTCATCCAAACTCTTGTTTTTACAATGCTGTTCTGAAGAATGGCTTCCTATGATCCAGCTATGTGATAGATTTCATATGTTAGGTAGGTCTTAAACACGTATACTGATTTTTTAATCTATCTTATAAAACTAGAGATTTATAATTATACTCTCAGGGACATTACATTCATGGACTCACTCTTGTATCCATGAGTCACCAGTAACGTAAGCTCCAATAACATGAATCCTGGATGCTTGGAACACTGATTGCTATTTTACTGTATTATTTTTTATGGAAGACCCTCTAAAATAGGGGAAAAAAGAAGATATACACATATAAAATAGAAATGAGGCTGTGCAAACACTGAGAACAAGACTGGATCCCACTCTAAAGGAACTCTTGACACTCCCACTGTACTACTCCTAGTCACTATAATAAAAGCAGCTCAGGTTTCTCCTTCACTGTTTCCAATTGGCATCCTTCTTCATTCGAAATAATGAGTCAGAATTAAATTTGCTTTTCCAGAATTTTAACTTTTTCCTTACATGCATTTTAAAACAGATGCTATTTCAAAGGATTGTTCCTTAGCCTCTTGTGTTAGAGGGTAAACTTATTGTGTGTGTTTATAGCAAATAGACATTCTTCAAAGAAGGTATTACACATCAAGAGGCCATGTCTTCAGAGTGGTAACATGTGCCAGCCGACAGTCCTTGCAGTGTAGACAAACTGTCCAGCGTGCTTACAGTAGCAGTAACCACGTCCAAGGGATAATCACAGGTGATTCACTGCAGCCTGACTCCAAGGGTTCCAGAGGTTTCTGCTTTGCAGTGTCTGAGCTTCCTTGACTACCGGGTATTAGTTGGAAAGCAGCCAAAACATATTTTCTCATAACTATGTTACAGCCAGTGCACCAAAGGGAACAGGAACATAGACTTTTTTACCTGTTCATGAGACACTTTGCCCTAGTGGTGCTGCCTTGTAGGCAGCAGTGTATGAGGAGGCTCTTGGCCCTCATATGACTGTTGAACTGGGGTGGGGGACTGATATGTAGGGACACTCCACTCCAGAGGAGTGGGATGGAAGGGATAGGGGATAGAGGGTGGGAGGGCAGGACTGGCAGGGGTGGAAAGAGGACACTGTGATGGAGATGTAACCTGAAGTAATAAATAAACATTAAATATTAATATATTTTCTCAAAGAATGACTTTTTATCCAGATTTAGATTTGTAAAAATAATATTAAAAGAGAAATAAACACAAATCAGGAAGAGATGGAATACTTATTACGTTGAAGGTTGAATTTGGAGCTATCCTACTCTTGTAGACTATGTGATCTAAAATATAAAATATGAAACTTTAAACGACTCAAAAAGAAGAGCCTGTTTAGATTGATTTTTAGACATAGTTGTAGCTGCAGCTTAAAACTTGATGTATACAGAGTTCCCCCCATCCTTTCAAAAATTCTTTGTCCATGTTTGCTTGACAGAAAGTGTTCTGATATCACATAGGTCGATTATGGATTTTTTTTTTTTTTTTTTTTTGGTTTTCAAGGCAGGTTTCCTCTGTGTCTCCTTTAGCTGTTCTGGACTCACTTTGTAGACCAGGCTGGCCTTGAACTCACAGAGATCCACCTGCCTCTGCCTCCCGAGTACTGGGATGAAGGGTGTGAGCCACCACGTCTGGCAGTTAGACAGCTGTGAACTGCCATGTGGTTGCTGGGATTTGAACCTGGGTCCTCTAGAAGAATACCCAGTGCTCTTAACCGCTGAGCCATCTCTCCAGCTCTTGATTATGGAATTTTTAAATATTCATCATCTATGTTTCATGAGCCAAAATTTCAAAACCCACTCAAGTTTTGACAATCTTTATGGTTCTTATTTTTTCTCTTCTTTCCTGAAATTTTGATACTTGGATGAATAGTGAGATTATATATACCATAGTCTAGAATATATTTATTCCTGAAGTATCATTTATTCTATAACTTTTATTTCATAGTCTCCAATTCTGACATACCTAGGGAATAGCTAACATGCTATTTTTGCCACCAATTTTTCATTGCAAAATAAAAAGATAATGGAAAACAAATAAAAATGAAATGAAATTAGAAATTTCCCTCAGAAATTAAAAATGTGCTCCTGTCAGGCAATGTCTGTGACCCCAATGGGGCTTTAAACTTCCTCACAATGGCATACCCTTTGACTTACATATTAAAGAAAGCCCCATCACAGTGGCACTGTCTGCAGTCAGTGTGAATTTTGTTCTTTTTAAATTATTGACATTAATTTTTGTTTAAAAATTAAAAAATATCTTCAAGTATTACATTTGAATTTTTCAGAGAAGACAATAAATAACTTTGAAGGTAGAAATGCAGTAACTCAGCAGAGGTTCATATCTATTTTAGACCAGAGAGAATGTTTAGTGTGAAATGTATGTCATCTTACGTAATTAAAGATGTAATTTTCTATTAATTACATCTTTAATTACGTAAGATGCCATATGTGTATGTTTTTATTTTAGAACCCATTCTGCAAACTATGGCATATATATATATGTATATATGTATATATATGTATATATGTATATATATATGTATATATATATACATATATATATACTGTCTATAGTATAACTTTTAGTAAAAAGTCCTTTTTCTCATTTCTGACTCATTCATAGTGCAGTATTTTATAAGTATTTTACAGGATAAATAAGTAATTAGATTAGAGTTCACTTTTTAAAAATATTAAATGTTAGAGTAGATGATCATTCATGCACCATTCTTCATAATCTCACCCAGTACTGCATCAGTTTGCTTTCTTTGTGCTTTATTGCCTGTAATTATTCAGTGGGTTCTCATTTTCTTCCCCTATTTGTCATTATTCCTCAAAATTTGAGTTCAGGTCATCTTTTTTATGTATGGTCTTAATGGGCTCAGTGGGTGGATTGTTTCAGGTAAGCATATTTGGATAACCAGGAGTTAATGGTTGTAGTCTAATAATAGTTAAAAGTACACATTAACAGTTCATTGTTATGTAGACCTCTGAGCTGCATGTTTTGTTTAAATAGGTGCAAATGCCATCCAGATGCTTATAAAAGTATTTATTGGTAAGAGAATGGCCAATCAAAGTACATGGTTAGGTAGTGATGTCATGGTGTTATTTAATATTTTGCCCTTGAACAGCATGCAAGAGTCGTCAGAGTGATCCACATGTTTTCCACCACAGTTGTCCTGTTTGGTCCTACTTTGATCTGCATGCTTCTTTTTAGCTGAATGCTGGTAAACGTCCTTTCTGACAGGCCTCTTTGCTGTTGCTGCCATTATCTGCTGAGTTCAGAAACCAGAGCATCACTTCAAACAGGAGAGCTAGGGAGTAGCCAGTCAGAAGAGATTCCTGTGGCATGCACAGTTCTGGCATAATCATTCAAAGATGGTTGGGGGGGGTGGTAGTGGTGTATGAGAATACAGAGAGCTGTGGGGGTTGGCCTCTGGTCACTGGGAAATAAGTGAAGCCAGGTGCCAGAGAGTCTAGACACAGTGATTTCAGTCTTGAGTCTTTGGTATCTGATACTCAATATGGGACTTGTCTGATTGAACACTATTGCTTCTTCATTGCACGGGCTGAAGACCTTTTAGTGTTCTCCTGTTAGATTAGTAAGAGATGAAAACAGACAGTTAAAACAGAACAAATCTAGTTTTAATATTTCCTAGTTGTCAGTAATTACCCTTGTGTTTGAAGTACCATGGGTAGCAATCAAACTAAAGACAACTACACCATGGCTCTTGGAGTTTGAATTAAGCTGGTTTTAAATTTGAGTGCTTTAAAATGGATGTGTTTTTATTATGATGAAACAATGGTTTTCTATTAGGATACATTTCACTCATACCTAAATTTTTTCTCATATTTGAGTATGGGCTATTAAAGTTTTCAAACCATACATTCTTTTAAAAACCTATCTGATTGTTTCTACAAGAGATTTAGGAAGGGAATTATTTTTTTAATCCATAGCTTCTAAACATCTAACCTGCAACCTCATTTTTCAAGGGAAACTTTTATACTTCAAAGGTAATTTAAAGTAAATATTTGTTACTATAAGTAGTTTACCTTCTTAAAACATTGCTTCAATGGAATAGATTTTCATTATAAAAGGTTTCATATTAGTAAAAGTTATGAAGATAGCAGTAACAGATTTTAAATTATAGTATGAAACATTGTCATTAATCAGTGGATAATCACTCACATTTTTGCTAATTTGTTTATTTTTTTATCTGATTGACAGCAAATCTGTTAAATATATATCTAGTAAATTAAGATCATTTTATTTTTGGCTTAAGTCGTTTTATAGTATGACATTACTAAGTGTTAATGATCTTTTACTCAGAGACTCATTACTGACACATGTGTGGTTTGTGACCTGCCTCGGGGAAGACATGATACCTGTCAGTGACTGAACTGCCCAGAGTGTATTCCTGCATATAGATGACTACCATGCTGTCAGAACTATGCGTGACAGTTGAAATTGAATAGTATTCTTACTTTTGTTTTCAAACTATTTGTTGCTAACAACAGAAATTACTGATTTTGACTGAGTGTCATTTTTGTAGATATCTGAAGCTAACACAGAAAGTAATTAAAACCATAGTTTGCAGAATGGGTTCTAAAATAAAAACTTACTCACTTTACTATATACAAAACAATAATTGAAGAAAAAGAGGCTAAGAATTTGAAAGAGTGTGTGTTTGGGGAGTGATACATGAAAGGGATTGGAGGGAGGAAAAAATGATGGAAATTATGTAACTATAATCTCAAAAACTAAAAAATATAATAAACTCTATTAATGAAAGTATATGGTTCTAAAAGATAATCCCTAAAATATAATGTGGAAATGTTTAGAATATATGTCTAAGAGTGTTTTATTTGCTATATCTTTAATATATGTATCTTATATTTTTTTTATATTATCTATCTGTTATAAGCAACTGACTTAGCAAAAAATATCTTTACTTAATATACATTAATTTAACTTATTGATCTCCCTATAATAGAAGAATATTTTCTGAATCATGAAAATTTGCTCACCCCCCCTTTTTTATGGAAAATGTCACTCATACCAAATATATATTATGGCTACTAGCATAGAGCTGAAGAAATAGATCAGTCAGTAAAATGTCTGCCAATCATAAAGTCCCAACTTTGATTCCTAGAACCCATATTTTAAAAAAAGAAAATGGTGAGGGTGATGATGCAGGCATTAGGGAGGCCTGGGGGCGCTGGTCAGCCACTCGGTGACATCCAGGTTCCAGTAAGAGCCTATGTCCCAAAAAACAAGATGGATAGCACCTGAAGAAGGATCCTCAAGCTTGCTGCCTTGCCTCCACACACATGCACACACACCCATAGAAAGACATGTATATACACATAATAAATAAATAAATTGCTATTGGCATACATAGCTTATGTTTTCTTTCTTGACTTCTGTGTGTTACTATTCAAACCCCTCTCTTCATCTTTCTGAATTTCTTTTCTCACTTAATGTCTGTGCACAAGTTTCATTATCTAGTCTGTAGTTTTAGAAATCATCCATACATGACAATTTCTAATATTATACCTCCAATATAGGCCTTAAGCTTAGGCCTATGTTTTAGTTTCCTGCTGAATGTCTGTACTCATTAGACTATCATTGGCAGCTTAAACTCCAACACTATCAAACCAAAAGATTTATTTTCCCTTTTTAGCTTCAAGTCTTCTTACTAGATACTGGCAGCATCATTCCTTTTGTTCTCAGTGCAGGATCCCAAGAGCCATCTTTGATTCCATTTCCATTAGCCGCATGTCTAGTCAGTTATTAAGTCCTACTTTGATTTTCTTCTGTAAATAGGTATATAATCATTCCTTTTATTTCTATCCCAATTGCACAACATAGCTAGACATTCTAGTTGGACTTTTCCTCCATGTACATGGTTTTCTACTTCTTTATTTTTGTATAATCCTGTGTAATTTTAAATAAAATATGACTAGCCTCTTTATATCACAAATTTCCATTTGTACCTTTTTCTTGTGAGACTTTTGGTGGCATCATTAGGATGAAGGCCAGAATCCCTGACATGTTGACGGAGCTACAGGATTTGGCTTTTGCTTTCTCAGCCTTTCTTTTCTACAGCCAGCCTGGCTTCCTTCAATTCCTCAGAACAATTCTGTTCTTTACTTCTTTTTTTGTTTTGTTTTGTTTTGTTTTTCTTTATTTTTTTATTTCTTCAAGTTACATCTCAATTGCAGTCCCCTCCCTATTCCCCCCTCCAGTCCCACCCTCCCACCATCAACCCCCCATCCTCTTCCCTTTCTTTTAAGGTTAAGGTGTATCTTATTTCCCCCTACAGTTTCCTCTTTCAGTCCAACAAATGGTTCTTTCTCCTATAATAATAAATACAATATAAAACAACAGAGGTAATTAGGCCACAGTTATGAGGGTTATATGGATTAGCGTACATTCCCATTGTCCAGTCCATATGTATTTGGCACCTGACTTTAACATTCTACTATCTAACCATCTCCATGAGTTTAAAGTTCTGTATCTAACTCAACATTCATACTAACTTGCAACACAATTTTAAAAGCATCTTCTTAGATCTATAATACTCTCTTCACTCCTAAACAACTCAAAATTTAATTATGAGGCTCTAGCTATCTGTTCTTCAACCACCTCAGAGATCTGAGAGGGATAAATATATCTGATTTAATAGGAAGTACAGGGCCTGCAGCTTCCAAAACTAAGAAATGACATACCAGTGGCTTCCTGGACAGTTCCCATCTTCTCTCCATACATTACAGCATCGATCTTCAGTCGTTTGGCCTCGTTTCTCTGACAGACATTGATTTTAGAGCAGGGGTTATGAAGGACTTGCCTACCCTGTCTTGGCAGAGCTAGGCTGTCGACTTACCTGCTTCCAGGTTTTGTCCTTTTTGGACAGCATTCTGTCTACAGTTGGAGCAAGGGGCTTTTCCTACCAAGAGATAGGCTTGCGACTAATTCAATCATCTCCCACTGGAGATTCTTCGATGCTCATCTTCTACTTGGGGTAGAATAAGGGGTGCTGTCAGGAGTTGATATGTCTCTATATAAAAAAATCTAAAGTTAAGAAAACATCTTTGAATGCCATATTCTGCAGATCTCTTGAGGTTTTTGAAGAGGCCCTATCTCTTATATTAGGGTAAGCAGATGTTGCTTGACTCTTAGCAGCTTTATTTCTGATTAGCTTAGAAAATAACTATAATAGACTGTCATAGTACCTAACACAATGACTGACTTGCATAACTATTAGTTTGCATTTCTTACTTATCCTAAACAGTTTATGACAATTAGTAGTAAAAGGCTGAAACATCACATTTCATTTTTTTTTCTTTACCTCCTAACCCTTCCATCCCATTTCTCTGGGGTGGGGTGTCCTTATATAACAGTCCCTCATCTCAGTTGAGAGGTTGTATGAGGGCCAAGAGCCTCCTCATTCATTGGGGGTCTACAAGGCAGTACCACCAGTGAAAAGTGTCTCATTGCCAGGGAGAGAGAACTAAAAAACAAACAAACAAATAAGCAGACACACAGATAAAAAAAAAAAGAATAAAAAATAGAAAATAAATAAATAAATAAATAAAATTAAAAATAAGAAGTCTATGTCCAAGTTCCCTTTGGTGTGTGAGTTGTAGTATTGATATCTTCTTCTATATAGCTAAAATCCTACTATAAGTGAATAGATGCCATATGTATCCTTCTGAGTCTGGGTTAGCTCACTCAGGATGAGCTTTTCTAGTTCCATCCATTTGGCTGCAAATTGCATAATTTCATTGATCCTGATAGCTGAATAATATTCCATTGTGTAGATGTACCACAGTTTTTTAATCCATTCTTCAGTTTAGGGACATCTGGGTTGTTTCCAGTTTCTAGCTATTACAAATAAGGCTGCTGTAAACATAGATGAGGAAACTTCCTTATGATTCCGTGAAAAGGCATTTGGGTGTATACCCAGAAGTGGTATGGCTGGGTCCTGAGGCAAATCTATTCCAAGTTTTCTAAGATATCACCAGAATGACCTCCATAGTGGTTGCACAAGCCTGCACTCCCACCAGCAGTGGAGTAGGGCACCCCTTTCTCCACACCCTTGCCAGCTTGTGCTGTCATTTGAGCTTTTGATCTTAGCCATTATGACAGGTGTGAGATGGAATCTCAGAGTTATCTTGAGTTGCATTTCTCTGATGATTAAGGATGTTGAGCATTTCCTCAAGTGCCTCTCAGCCATTAGGGATTCCTCCTTTGTGAATTCTCTATTTAGCTCTGTCCCCCATTTTTTGATTGGATTATTTGGTTTCTTGGCATTTAATTTCTTGAGTTCTTTGTAGATTTTGGATATTAGCCCTCTGTCAAATGTGGGGTTGGTGAAGATTTTCTCCCAGTCTGTAGGCTGCCGTTTTGTTCGAATGACAGTGTCTTTTGCCATACAGAAGCTTTTCAGTTTCATGAGGTCCCATTTATTGATTGTTGATCTCAAGTCCTGAGTTGTTGGTGTTCTGTTCAGGAAGTTGTCACCTGTGCCAATGAATTCCAGGGTTTCTCCCACTTTTTCTTCTAGTAGATTTAGTGACTGACCTTATGTTAAGGTCTTTGATCCACTTGGACTTAAGTTTTCTACAAGGTGATAAGTATGGGTCTAATTTCATTCTTTTACAAGTGGACATCCAGTTGGACCAGCACCATTTGTTGAAGATGCTGTCCTTCTCCCATTGTGCCATTTTGGCTTCTTTGTCAAAAATTAGGTGGACATAAGTGTGTGGGGTCTATTTCTGGATCTTCAATTCTATTCTATTCATCTACTTGTCTGTTTCTATACCAATACATGCTATTTTTACAACTCCTGCTCTGTAGTACAGCTTGAAATCTGGGATGGTAATACCTCCAGCTGTTTTTCTATTGTACAGGATTGATTTAGCTATTCTGGGCTTTTTGTTGTTCCATATGAAATCGAGAATAGCTCTTTCCAAGTCTATAAAAAATTGTGTGGTATTTCGATAGGAATTGCATGGAATCTATATATTGCTTTTGGTAGGATGACCATTTTTATTATGTTGATCCTACCTATCCATGAGCATGGGAGATCTTTCCATCTTCTAAAGGCCAATTCCATTTCTTTCTTCAAGGGCTTGAAGTTCTTGTTGTACAGGTCCTTTACTTGCTTGGTTAGAGTTACCCCCAGGTATTTTATGTTGTTTGTGGCTATTGTGAAGGGGGTTGTTTCCCTTATTTCTTTCTCAGCCCATTTGTTTGTTGTATAAAGAAGGGCTTCTAATTTTTTTGAATTGATTTTGTATCCAGCCACTTTGCTGAAGGTGTTTATCAGCTGTAAGTGTTCTCTGGTGGAATTTTTGTGGTCGCTATGTATACTATCATATCATCTGCAAATAGACATAATTTGACTTCCTCGTTTCCAATGTTTATCCACTTTGATCTCCTTTAGTTGTTTTATTGCTCTAGCAAGAATTTCAAGTACTATATTGAAGAGATATGGTGAAAGTGGACATCCTTGTCTTGTCCCTGAGTTTAGAGGAAATGCTTCAAGTTTCTCTTCATTTAATTTGATGTTGGCCACTGGCCTGTATATTGCCTTTATTATTTGTAGGTACGGTCTTTGTATGCCTGTTCTTTCCAGAACTTTTAGCATGAAGGGGTGTTGGATTTTGTCAAATGCTTTTTCTGCATCTAGCGAGATCATCATGTGGTTTTTTTCTTTCACCTTGTTTATATGGTGAATTATGTTGATAGACTTTTGTATGTCAAACCATCCCTGCATTCCTGGGATGAAGCCTACTTGATCATGGTGTATGATACTTTTGATGTGTTCTTGAATTCGGTTTGCTAGTATTTTATTAAGTATTTTTGCATCTATGTTCATGAGGGAGATTGGTCTGAAGTTCTCTTTCTTTGTTGGGTCTTTGTGTGGTTTAGGAATCAGGGTGACTGGCCTCATAGAATGAGTTTGGCAATGTTCTTTCAGATTCTATTTTGTGAAAGAGTTTGAAAAATATTGGTGTTAGCTCCTCTTTGAAGGTCCAGTAGAATTCCGTGCTAAAGCCATCTGGCCCTGGGCTTTTTTTGGTTGGGAGTTTTTTAATGACTGTTTCTATTTCCTTAGGGGTTATAGGGCTGTTTAATCTGTTTATCTCATCTTGATTTAGCTTCGGTAGGTGGAATCTATCAAGAAAATTGTCCATTTCACTTAAGTTTTCAAATTTGGTGGAGTATAGATTTTTAAAATAGGATCCAAATATTCTCTGGATTTCCTCAATGTCTGTTGTTATTTCTCCCTTTTCATTTCTGATTTTGTTGATTTGTGTTTTCTCCCTCTGTCTTTTAGTTAATTTGGCTAAGGGTCTGTCTATTTTGTTGATTTTCTCGAAGAACCAACTCTTGGTTCCATTGATCCTTTGTATAGTTCTTATTGTTTCTAAGTTGTTGATTTCAGCCCTAAGTTTGATGATCTCCTGCCTTCTGCTCCTCTTGGGAGTGTTTGCTTCTTTTTTTTTCCAATTCACCCAGTTTAGCTGTTAATTCGCTAATATGAGCTGTCACAATTTTCTTTTTGAAGGCACTTAGTGCTATGAACTTTCCTCGTAGCACAGCTTTCATTGAGTTCCATAGGTTTGGGTATGTTGTGTCTTCATTTTCTTTGGATTTTAAGAAATCTTTGATTTCCTTCTTTATTTCTTCCCTGACCCAGTGGTCCTCTAGTAAAGAGTTGTTCAATTTCCGTGTGTGTAGACTTTCTGTTGATTCTTTTGCTATTGAAGTCCAGTTTTATTCCATGGTGGTCTGGGAAGATACAAGGGGTTATTTCAATTTTCTTGTATCTGTTGAGGCTATCTTTGTGTCCAACTATATGGTCGATTTTGGAGAAGGTTCCATGAGGTGTGAGAAGAAGGTATATTCTTTTGTGTTGGGGTGAAATGTTCTGTAGATATCTGTTAGGTCCATTTGGTTCAGGATCTCTGTTAGACTCATTATTTCTCTGTTTGGCGCTGTCTTGATGATCTGTCCATAGTTGTGAGTGGGGTTTTGATGTCTCCCACTATTAAAATGTTTGGATCGATGTGCGATTTAAGTTTTAGAAGCATTTCTTTTATAAATGTAGGTGCCTTTGTATTTGGGGCATAGATGTTCAATATTGAGATGTCCTCTTGGTGGATATTTCCTTTAATGAGTATGTAATGCCCTTCTCTGTCTTTTTTTTTATTAACTTCAATTGGAAGTCTATTTTGTTTGATATTAGGGTGGCTACTCCAGCTTGTTTCCTGGGTCCATTTGCTTGGAAAACCTTTTCCCAGCCCTTTACTCTGAGATAGTGTTTATCTTCAATCGTGAGATGTGTTTCTTGTATACAGCAAAAAGTTGGGTCTTGTTTACAGATCCAGTCTGTAAGTCTGGGTCTTTTTATTGGTGAGTTGAGTCCATTGATGTTGATGGATATTAGTGACCAGGGGTTGTTATATCCCATTATTTTGGTATAGCTGGCTGTCTTGTGTTTCTTTTTGTTTAGTTGCTGTGGAGGTTTCTATTTCTTCTGTTTTCTTGGGTGTAGTTATCTTCTATGTGTTGGAATTTTCCTTCTAGGATCTTCTGTAGGGCTGGGTTTGTGGGGAGATATTGTTTGAGTTTTATTTTTTCATGGAATATCTTGTTTTCTCCATCTATGTTGATAGAGAGTTTTGCTGGGTATAGTAGTCTGGCTGGGCACCTATGTTCTCTCAGGGCTTGTAGGACATCCATCCAGGCCCTTCTAGCTTTTAAAGTTTCTGAGGAGAAGTCAGGTGTGATTCTGAATGGTCTGCCATTGTATGTGACTTGGCCTTTTTCTCTCACAGCTTTTAATATCCTTTCTTTGTTCTCCACATTTGGAGTTTCTATTATGTGGCGAGAGGAGTTTCTTTTCTGTTCTAATCTGTTTGGTGTTCTGTAAGCCTCTTGGATTTTTACTGGCATCTCTTTCTTTAGGTTTGGGAAGTTTTCTTCTATGATTTTGTTTAAGATATTTCCTGGACCATGGAGTCGGGAGTCTTCTCTTTCCTCTATGCCTATAATTCTTAGGTTCCGTCTTTTCATTGAGTCCTTGATTTCTTGGATATTGTGGGTGAGAGATTTTTTAGCTTTCTCATTTTCTTTGGATGTTGTATTGATTTCTTCCATCCAATCTTCCATGCCTGAGATCCTGTCTTCCATCTCTTGAATCCTATTGTTGATACTCACATCCATAGTTCCTGTTCTCTTCCCTTGATTCTCCATTTCCATTTTTAACTCTGACTGTGTTTTCTTTATTGTTTCCATGTCCATTTTCATTTCTTGAGTGATGTTATTTGTTTTGTACATTTCCTGCTCCAGTTTGCTTGTCTTTGCCTGGAAGTCTTCCATTGCCCTCTCTTTTTCTTGTTCAAGTTGACTCACCTTGTTCTGAAGTTCTCTAATGATGATTCCATCCCTTTCGTATGTGCAATTGTGGCTTCTTTGAATTCCTTCATAGATTTAAGTTCTTCTTGAAGGGACTCTTATCACTTTCCATAATGTAGAATTGTCATTGTTTTCATGTGTTTCAGCTGTGGTGAGGTGGTTTGGAATAGTGTTGCTTTCTTTTGTTGGAGTCATTTCGCTCTGGTTTTTTTTTTTTTTTTTTTTTTTTTTGTTTGGGGGCT